>VZSC01000926.1:401240-427199 GCA_013398225.1 Steatornis caripensis | reverse complement strand
TGATATATAAAAGTGAAACTATTAAAAATCACAGCATCAGTGACTCTCAGAGTGTCGGTGAGACAGGAGGACTGTGACACTGCAGCAAGCCAATTTGAAGAAGTGAAACATTCGATTTCCAGTTTCAGGCTGTTTTGCTTGGCTGTGCATTGGACAGAAAACATGAAAAGCACAAAGAAATAGACTATTGTCCTTGAAGACTCTGACCCTTAAAATGAATCAAGGTTTGCTTGCTGTATCTTCTAGGGCTAGACCTATTTGATCTGAGATAGTTTTCTCTAATTAAACTTATGTCACATAAACAAAGGTATTGCTTAGTCAATTCAAATGGACTTCTGACCTGCATAAATTAGAGCTCTGTGTTTTGGTAGCAATGCAGCCTGAGGAATACCAAGGAACTTTATTTCAGAAGTGAAAAGTACACTCAGCAGCAAGAATAGACAGGGTGAAGTACTTTTTCATATGCAAACGCATACATACATAGTTACACACTAAGTATTGAGTATTTGTTGCAAGATTCATTTCTGCTTTACAGTTGAGAATGAAGAATAAAAAGAACTTCATGGGCAAAAAGCACGCAATACGAACACACTGTACCTGCCCTTGAACATGAACGTAAATCTTCTCTCACACCAGAGAAAGATAACCTTCAAAGAGTCCGTCCATGCTTACTTTTCCACACGCTTTTTGGTAGCTTTAGGCTTTCGTTGCTCGAAAAGCAGGGATGTGATCTGGCCCAAGACAAACAAGTAGGATCTGCTTAGACATACGACCTAGTTGCGACACTAGTTCATTCTTTCAGCAGTCAGGCAAGGCTCTTGGTCATAGCTTTACTTGTGTTCAATACATGTGATTAATAAAATGCACTGCTTCTTGCCTCAGCCCTCCAGTTCCACAGCCTCAAAGCTCTTTACCAAGGAGAAAAAGCCCAGGGGGTGAAGTGAGGGATTGGAAAAGAGAAAAGCTTTCAAGGAGCACTTTTGACGTTGCTGACTCCCAGACACCTGTCTCAAGGCATATAAAGAATTAATTACCCCAGGAGGTACACAACTACAACATCACTTGAAAGTATGTGACGTTTTTGGATAGTTCCCAGGCATTCGTAGCCAACAGGTGCCTAGTAGTTGCTCAATTTTCTAATTAGTTCATGTGCTATACTTCAAAACTAATTACTAAAATGGCTGGATTATAATGTTGCAGGGAGTCATTCATGTGCCACCTACCATTAAGGGGAGGGAAGTTTTGTGAAGGTTAATTAGCATTTTTAAAGTACTTTGGAGATGAAAAGCTTTAACTACATGCCTAATAAAAGATGCAAAGGTAATACTTTCTATTCAGTTAATTCCTTTTTGCATGGAAAGTGAATTACAAGGGTTGCTTTAAGTCTAAGAACATAAATTTTCATGTACAAGGAATTAAATCAATTCCCAAGAGGATCGATCTGTTAGGGAAGGGAGAACTCCAGCAAGATGCAAACCAGCAGAGGTGACCCTGGCAGACAGGTGCAAGAGGGTCGGTTCTGGTTCCCAGACAGAGGTTCTGCACAACTAAAAGTAGATACTTCCCTATAACGTGCTCTGGAAGAGGTCAAATAATCAAACCATTATGATCAGGTACACTTTTAATTAAAATAACGCACGGATAGACTCCTCTTGGGTCATCTGCCGGCTGTTCTCTGCCCAGACAACAACCACTGGCCTCTCCAAGAGGGGATTTCTGTGCATCTGAATCTTTAACTGACGTTTCATCCTCAGTATTTTGGACTCTTCTCGCCTACTGCTAAGATTTTCAGAGTGACAAAGGACATTGGACACACTTTCTGTAAACATAAAATTATTTTCCCCAGACTTAGAGTTACATATAATATTTTTAATGAACTTGTAATTGCTTTTTGTGCACTTGCGAGATAATATACAAGTCGTTATAAAGCATACGCACATGTATTTTGTATAAATTCTGTTTCTTTACAAGGGAAGGGTAATAGGGAAAAAAAAGAGTATTCATTAATTACAAAAAATACATTCCAATTATTTGGCTCACATGATTACTCTTTACGCTGTAAATCCAAAATTGTCACTGACTTAGAAAGTTATTACTGTCATCAATAGAAAGATTATTTTAGTGCTACAGATGGTTGTCCTTTTATAGGCCATTTTAATGACTTGTTCTTATCTACACTGTCATGCGTTATTTTGTTGTCGTTATGAATTTTTTAAGTTTCATATCAATCCATTTTGATGTTTTCTAAACAGATGGTGTTATACAAAAAAAGAAAAGGGAAAAGCATAATAATGGCATTTAGTTCTCAAAAATACTCCTACAGCTATGCATTTATTTTGTCAAATACGAAATCTATGTCACTTGCTTTAAAAAAAACTTACATCAGAAACAAAATTATTCATAAGTTGTAAACTCAAACAGCTTACAAAGCAGAGCATGAAATCAACTGAAAGAAGGTTTTTCTGAAAGGTGGTTATTGAACTTCAGAAATGTTTGTCAATTAAGATACATTAGGAACCTATTTACTGTAGTTCTCAGCATTCCTTTTCTTTATACAAAGCACTATTGGCAAATAGTTCCAGTAATTGCTAAGTGGTGTAGGTAATTATTTAATACACAGGTGTGACTCAGGTCTGCTGCTTGAAGTGTACTTGTGAGTTGTGGTAATTACGTAAGCACCTCAATTTACAGAAAGTTCTGCTTTATATTGTAATCTTTATGAACCTTTTGTTTAATCAGCGCACTGTCATCAAATAGATGCAAAGACTTGGAGAGCTAAGCACTACATCAAAGTTACTCACACCTAAATGAACTAGGAGTTCAGAGGATTGTAAATAACATTCTATATCAGAACAAGAACACAGTTCCATCTCGCTTCACCAGTATGAGCCAAAAAACCTTTGCCCCCCTACCAACTTCTAAGATTTTGCAGAAATCTACGTCAAAACTTGAATATGACAAAGTGAAGCATTCTTAGATGAGGAAATTCCAGACTTCAGGATCTCTTACCTGCTCTCTTACCTTTCCGTACCTGCATTACAATACAGGCTTCAGTTACAGGATTACCTTCCTCACACACAGAATGTTGACATACCTCTTAATTTCAAACAGCAACCAAAATCTGTTCGTGGAGTTCCTCTGATTAATCTTCTGTTTCTAACAAATATTATAGTGGCTAAAAGGGAAACGCTATAATAGTCATTGGATCATAGCTCGGAGCCTTCCCAAGCTTTGAATATCTCCAAGGATGGGTATCCCACAGTCTCTCTAAGCCTCAGTTCCAGTTCGCAACCACTTCTACTGAGAAAGATGTTTTCCCTGGCATCAAATCAAAACTTCCCTTGCTGCAACTTGTGCCTGTTCCCTGACCGTTCAAGCTTCTCCTCTGGGAAGGGTCTGGCTCCACCTTCCCTCCAGCCCCATGCAGGTGGTGGAGGACAGCAGCTGGATCCCTCTCTTACCCCGCTCTCCTCCAGGCTGAACAAACCCCATCTCTCTGCCTGTCCCTCATTCAATACATTCTTTCTAAAGAGTTCAGAGGGCAACGTATCAGAGTTCCAATGTGCATATCCAGTCCCCTCTGTTTCCCACCAGCAATCAATCACCTTCAGGTGACAATAATTGATGGCACTGGAGCAGTAACACTACAATAATTAATAACAGTTGAATCTAACCACGCTTTTGGATGACCAAGGAAGTCGTTTTTTCTCTCTGCTTTGTAGAACAGGAAAAGGAGGAAGAGAAATCGGGAAAATGGATGCTCTTTGTTCCAAGTATTCTCTCTTAGTAACCTTGTTACTGAGCTTTCCATAATTTTAGGGAGTTTTACGTTTGTGATAAAATATTGTTAGTAAAATGCGACTAACTAGCCTTTGTTGTATTACCTGTTTACAGTATGCTGCAGTAGAATACATATCATTGTATATCTGCTTTCTTATTTAGCCAAAAGATGTGTCCCCAGCAGGAAGCTCTTCTACAATATATATTTAGCATGGTGATGATTCTCACAAAATGGGGATTTCTCTTGGCATAGGCAAAACATCGAAAAGGATGTTAAAAAAAAGGCATGTTATAGATGTACTAATTTTGCCCAGGGAAATCAGTAAAACCTGTCAATGACAATTGTTTCTAAGAAGGAAGGGCAGAGTTACTAAATTCCCATTGCCCTAACAGGAATAAAATCTGTTAGTGCAGTAAGGGACTCACTGGACATGAGATGGACCTCAGTGTTTGTATTCCTGGTATCTAAACGGGGCAAAATTTACCTCAGGTACAGCTCTGTGTAAGTCATTGGAATCCCACCAAGTCTGCATTTGATTTGATGGTGATCATTAAGAATAAGCTAAAAGAAGGGCTATTAGGCAAGGCTGATGTCATTGTCTTTCATCAGTCTTCTACAGGGAAAAATTAGAGTTGACTTGAACTCAGGATGACTTCAAGTTTTTTTAAAATATATTTGGACTAGTACAATATCAGTTTATCACTAAACTGAACTCATTCAGGCAGTGATTGCAGAGAATAAAAGAGAGTGAAAACGTTCCACCTTCCCTAAATAATATATCTATTTTTAAAGCACTGAAGACTATCTCATTCATTACAAAAGCACAACTCCAAGCCGTCTCTAAGCACACTCGTATAGAAGTGAATGAAAGACATAATACCTGTGGCTACGGGTTTATATTTAATGAATAGCATTTCATTTCTTAAACGGACAAAATCAAGTTCTTTTAATGTCTTTTCCACTTGCATGTCTGGTGTGCCAACTGTTACTCTTTAAATTAATGCAATCATCTGCTCACCAGAAAAAAGAAAACATTGAACTATATTTAACAAGATGAAACTGTTGGATAAAAGACACCTCGGAGGCAAGCTTTATGTTATGTCAATGATGAGTTTTGCCTCAAATAACAGTGGCTGTAAACATATTGGTTTCAAAATGCACTGGCTGTTCCTGTGTTTTATCTGAGCTGCACCGAGTGGCACAGATACAGTGCACACTCATTTGGGCCATTTGGGAGGCTGAAACAAGACTCATATTCCCTCGTCTACAGGCTGGGAGAGGCTGAATGTGTCACAGTCATAAAGAAATACAAATGCTCTTTATCGGAATAGACACGTCTTCAGGCTGCCACATGGAACAGCGTCTCCTGAAAGGTAGCCAAGCAGCAGTCAAAAATAATAACCCTAGCATTAGGCTGGACGTTTATGAGAAGCAAAGGCTTACTGTGTACTAAAAGCTCATTGCTTTCCCAAGAGTCCCAGCTCCCCAGAGGCTCAACAAACGCCTCAATCAGAGATATGGTCACAGTTTAATGATCAGAGGGCTGCAACACCTCTGCTGTGAAGAAAAACAGAGAGTTGCAGTTTTTTAGCCTGGAGAAGGGGATATCTTATTGTGTCCTTTCAATACTCGAAGGGTGCTTATAAGAAAGACGGAGAGAGACTTTTGACCAGCACCTGTAGTGATAGGACAAGAGGTAAAAGTCTTAAACTAAACTAGGTAGATTTAGATTAGATATAAGGAAGACATTCTTTACACTGAGTGGTGAGACACTAGAACAGGTTGCCCAGAGAAGTTGTGGACACCCCATCCCTGAAAGTATTTCTGGTCAGGTGGGATCGGGCTTTGAGCAATGTGCTCTAGTAAAAGAAGTCCCTTCCAATCCAAACCATTCTATGATTCCCATCCTTTGATTCTGCTTTTAGGTTTTTTTTGTACCTTTACACTGTGTATTTTACCTGTGGTAGAGCTCTCCTTAGGGCTCTCTACTCAGAGTCTGGGCTTTACCACTGAGCTGGAGGTCTCGGGACCCACTGTCCCCAAGCCCCAGAAGATGATCGTTAGAAGTAAGTGAACATTACCAAGAAGAGCAGGAGTAATGCAAAGACTCGCAGAGTCTCCAAGCATTGACGCTCTAATCAAACAGTTGTTTCAAAGTGGGCCTTCTGACAAAGTGCAGAGCAGAAGGTTTCGAGAAAGAATGATACAGAATGTGGAAACTGTACTGATGGATAATTACTTCCTCATGAGCTGGGAACAGGCTCATAAAAGTTTTGCTGCGCCAAAAAGAAATCAGTCACTAACTGGTAGGGCTTTCTTCTTTCCCCATTGCCCACTTATTACTTCAAATATAAAGATCCCTCTTCTCATTTTCCTCTACAAAAGGAATTTCTGCTCATTTGTAGCACTAAGGATATACTTTCTATATCAGTAGAGCTCATGTAATTAAAATAGGGGGAGAAAATTGACAGCAGTTTTTAAAAAATGCTGGTCACTTGTTTAAAGAATACCTCCAGTATCTGTCTGCATCTAAGTTCACTGTTAACTTTTAGAACTATGTGAAAAAAAAAAAAACCAACCAGGGTCTGAAGAGTTGCTGCTATCTGGAGCAATTCAGTACAACCTCATGGAAAGGTTAAACAAATTCTGCCGGATGCCTGATTTAATTCAGGACCAAAGATAATGAGACCACCTTGCTGTCTGTAATTTTCCATTATTATTTAACAAACTCTCTGGTTGGTCTGTCTATAAATATTCCTGTTTTCCATAATTACGTGACTTTCAGAGCCAAATCCATTAAGCAGGTTTTTGGTTTTTTTTTTTTTTTTTCAATAACTGTACACAGAAGCATCACTTGGGGTCCGAAAGTCATTTTATTAGGTGAGGTTAAAAACACACAGAAATTGCAGAGAAATAGAAAAGAAAAAACTAGGACTCCATGAAAATCAAAACAGCTTTCTGATGTGCTTTTTGCTACTCTAGCTCCTCCACCAGTGACAAAAGTTCTTCTTGCCTATCAGGCCAAAGGCACGGAGTGAAGTATGGACTGGATTTTCAACTCCTCTTGCACTTAATTTCAGTGCTCCTTCTTTCTCTCCCCCCTTTTGTATCTCCATTTTCAAACAGGATGAGGAGTGTGAATGCTTGAAGTAAAGACTGTTCTCAAACGCTCTGTCCTTTCAGAGATGCTGACACAGCTCAGTATCAGAATTCCATGGAGCCTAGAAAAATTTTCCAAAGGAAAGGCCACTAGAACATTTTCAAAAACAATATTTACCTTAATATTCTTTTTGGAAATAGATTAATAAATTCATCTAAATTTTGCAATAAAGTCAACAAAAAAAAAGGCGGGGGGGGTGGCAGTAAACATGCAATGAAGCCGTTCAGCCTAAGATCTAAAACGTGCCTCTATCATGCATAAAAGAGTTTAGCCCTGAAGATATCTGGAAGAGCTCCAAGAAAGTGAAAAAGATGTTTGAATGGGATGTTTTCGATATCTCTACATCAGTGCCACGTATAAAAACTGTAATTTGTGATTTTAGAACAGTTTTGAATTATATTTGCAGAGCTAGGAGTCCATCATGTGAACCTGGCCACAAGTTTCTGTTTAATAAATACTGAGCTCCTACTCCATGTGGATTTTGCTACCCCAAAGCAATTTTAAAACACATCAGTCAAATCTTTGTGAATCAGCAAAAGCAGATGCTGGTAACTGTTACAGGCAATATCACTTGAAGTTTAATTTTCTGCAGTGCCCATTTAACGTAAAATGCACAGGCGGTCCTCGGAGTAGAGACTGGATCCTGGGATTCCTGCCTGTAACGAAGATCCCTAAGTTCCCCAATCTCTAGAACATGGCACCAGGCTCCCCCCCTTCCCTCTCGCTGGTTGACTGAAGCTTGAAAATATTCATAAATGTACAAATACATCCTCACTTCTATTTTTCCTTAGCAAAAGGCACAGACTCATCTGAAAGTATGCAGCATGCCTTCACAGCAGAACAGAGGCTGTCCTGGCAGACAAAGAACTGCCCTGAGTCACGAGAGCTGAGGATGGATGAGCCTGACAGAACCTGATGCCCCCAAGGAGCCCTTCATCATCCACTGTGTGCAGGAGGCACTATCGCTATCCCCCTTCGAGTTTGCTTCCTAAGAAAGGGGCATTCCCAGTTCAGCTTTTGATGACATGGGTGCCCAACTTCAAGAGGTTTTGGTCTGTGATTCTGGGTCAGAAATGAGTACATTGCCCCGTGCCTGAGATAATATTCAAGTTCCCAGAGCAGGATTTAAACAGCACTTTTTCTTCGGTGCTCAGTATGAATAAGCTCAGGTCACAAAGACAGTGGCTGTTAAATCCCACTCTCCCACCCATTACACTGTAGGAGCCCGAACATTAACTTAGCATCAGGTCCAAAGGCCAGTTATGCACTGTGACAACTCAGCGTCAGAAGGTCCAAGACACTGTAGATTTGGTCAATAGGGCGCTAAAACAGCAGCTACTCTCCTTTTCTGCATGTTTTGAAGAACTATTACGGGAAAGAATTGGGTGATCCTATATACTATGAATATGTAAATTAAATGCTAAGTGGCAGAAGTGTATTGTGCCTTTAAGGCAGGGAATCACTACGGGCCATAAACCACTGTTGGCTCACACACAGATCTCCCACTGCTGCCAGTGGGAACCTCAAACACAGACTGAGATCTGTATATGCCCCTGAGGATCTTTATTCAAATGAGAAATTTAAATGACTGGTAGAGCTATAGGGAAAAAAAGTCAAAACCAAATCCTGCTGCCTTTAAAACTCGTAAATGAAAATCATGTTTTGTGCCAATTTTATCTCAAATTTTCTTTTTGATTTCATCAGAACACACACTTAATGCTTCCACGCTTACCTCTCCCAGAAGCCACACTCTGGCTGTGGGAATGATGAAGAATCCCTCTGAAAACAGCAAAATTTTACTTTGGGCCAAATGCCTGATTTTGCCTACAGTGGAATTTTGCTTATTTAGCACTAAGAAAAATGTTCAATGACAGATTTGGCTCTTTTTCATATCAGATCAAGCCCACTAAACTTTATCAATTCTTAGAATTGACATGAAGAATTGTTTCACTCCCCATGGGGGAAAAAAACCCAAACCAACCCCAAAACACCCAAACCCAAACCAATTAAGCCAAACAAAAAAGAATCACAAAAGCAGGCAAATCTCCTATTAAAGTCAGTTTTACGTGTCACACAATAATTTTACTTTCATCAAGGAGAGTTTTCCCTTTCATGCAATGGGAATTGAGCAATTTGCCAGCAAGTGCTGCCATCTAGAAATGTGAATGATATCTAATCGGATAAAACCTTCTACAACGTAGACTTGGGGACTACAAGCCAATGAATTAGATCTTAGTGGGGAATTACTGAGAGAGTAACATTTATTTGCTTTCTTTAAGGGTGTCTTTATAAGTAGACGTGATCCAGAAAACGTAAGCTAGCAGCAAACTTATTACTCCATGTGCATAAACATGCCTAAGTAAAATGAGCAGAAACCTAAAGTTAATGAGCATTTAAGGAACTCCAACTCCGTGTTGCGAAGACAAATCCACTTTTGTTCAATATCAGGTCAAGGGCTAGTTCAGGGAATTCAAAATCTCTGAACTAAATTACTTGAATCAATGGGAGTGAATGTAGAAAAAGGGTAAGTACTGACCACAGTATGCTCACTCTTAGCTAAGACTTAGTTCTACTAAACATTAGCTTTAAATTATACAAAGTATTAGAAAATTCACTGTGAGCTTCATCAATGTGATCTATATCAGCAATGAACTGCTCAGAAAGTCTGTCATTATATTAAGATCAAAATATTGTTCCTTTGCCTATATTACTGTAGTGAGCTTTGTCTATGCTAAATCTGACATTTTGAGGTAGAAGGTATACAATTCTATCAAAGAAACAATAATTTAGTAAGAAAATTGTTTTTCAAAAATCACAGAACAAAATTCAAAAACTTAACCTATTCTATTAACTGCTGAAATCATTTCCAGAACATGGAATGATATATATGCTATCTTTTGTTCATTCTTAAAATACACATACAGAAAGAAAGCTCTAGTGGTAGAAATATTAGTAAACAGTCAGGTCAAATAATCTGACACTGGTGGAAAAGTTTATATTGAAGCTTATATCAAAGATTTACAAAACACGTTCATAATCCCTATTCTGGAACTGAAAATGTGACTTCTGTTTCCAACAGTTTTGGTTTGCCCCTATCCTTACCCTGTATTTTGCGTACCTCGCAGAAGAGATAAAAGGTGACAACAGTCTTCCACCCCCATTTCTACAGTTAACTTCAGAGACCTGGAAACCTAGGCTGTTATCTTTTATCCCAGGATCAATTTTTGCCTTTCAATTTAGGAGTTAGAGGCTGCTTCAGACGGCACAGAATTTGAAGGAAAAATCTGTTCTTCCCTGCAACAATTGAAAAGTAGAGCAGGAAACTGGCAAACAAAAGCCTGAGCGGAACAAATCAGAAACCAAAAGTTGTATTTATGAAGGTCATTCTGTGGAAGCAATTACATCTGTTCATCAAGTTATAGTTATTCCCGTGTTAGAAAGAAGCTTGTAGAAATGTACAACTAACACGCCATGTCTCTGAAAGACAGATACTAGCATGAAGGAACAAGGTTTGAAATAATTATTTGAAAATACATTTTTTCCTCAAAGTCCCATACAAAAGGCTTTTAAGGAAAATAAGTACCGAGGAATGAGAAGAAAAGTAGGATCTTTGGTCAAAACTTGTCTAAAATAGTACAGATATTAATTAAGATGACACTAATTAAGATAAAAGCGAGAGGTCATAAGACGTAGCACAGATCTTCCTCATGCATTCTTCCTAGCACAGAACAACAATGTCTTTTAAACCGCTAGAAGAGAACGTCCCCAGACACCCACTCCCTCTCCCCTCACCCATGGCGTAAATAGCCTGTTGAACAATGGCCTCGAAATTTTGGTACAGCAATTCCGTAGAAACAAAGAAAGGATTAGATTATTTCTGAAGCACACATGCAAGGACAGTAAGAAGAGGGAGAGCTGTATGTGCACGCATTTTAAGGGCTATAAGCCAGCCACAATGTTAGAATTTTTCTTCCTAACCTCTACCAAGAACCATGTCATTCCATAATGCTACAGTAAGTGAACTGTTTCGTTTTCCTTTCAGCATTTGATTTTCAGCAATGTTAGAAAAACAGGATAATGGACAAGACAGACCACTAGCACGATACTGTAAAGCAATTCCTACATTCCCAAGATCTATTAAAAGGATCTGTTAGCTCATCACTGAAGCAGTGAAAGCACAATTTGTTTATCAGACTTCACACGACCATGACTGATTAACAATTAATACATACAAGAGAAGTGAGACAACACTACACACTGAATAGAAGTTTCTGACACCAGTTTGGTGTCTCAATGTCTCTCATTTCTAAGAGGTAGTGAGGAAAAAAAAGGATATTAATCATTTGGAATAGAGGACATATTATTTTAGCACCAGATACTCGTTTTAAAAACTTGCTTAAACTTAGCCAGTATATTGCAACGTGACATCAGCCGCATTAAATCTTTGCAGAGTCCTCAAAATTTTAAACACGTGAGGATCATACAATTATTGTACTGCATTGTGTTGTACTTTGTAAAAATCATTACAGTACTGTATTGTATTACACGCAGTGTATTTCAGATGTGGCAAAACCCCCAAATCCTTTAAGGATTCTTAGTAAGGTTCAATTTTTGCACATTCTCAACCTTTTATAGTCACAAAGAGCTGAACTCCAGAAAAAAAATTAGTACGTTGGATGGCAGGTAGGGAAAGGGAAAAGAGAGGAAATGAACTGGCCATCTGTCTTTTTTGTGCTTTTTTTTAAGCACCTAATAATAAGGGGAAAATAAAACAAAATGACATCAAAAAGGTGAATGTAAAAATAATTCAAAATCTTCAGCTCTTCTTCTGAGGTTCTTCACAAATATAAATCTGTATCACCTCCTTAGACAAGGGTCTGAAAACATTACAGCCTGACAGCCAGCTCAGCAACATCTGGTGTTTGAAACTCTTAAAAAACTTAATCATACTTGGGACTCTTAGAACGTTGTGAAATGTTACATGTCCAGTGATTCCACGAGCCCTGGACAAACCTCAAAGTGCTTAGAGTTCATCGAAACTCCTCTCTCAGTGCAAGGATAATCCAAACTGCCTATCAAGGAAAGATAAAACGCATCAACTGCATTGCTTGGATGTTTTTTACATCTCTTCCGAAACTGTCTGAAACTGCTTGTAATAGTTGAATTACAATTCTTCGTTCCACGCTGCCAAAATAAAAACTGAAAGACAGAAGATGCAAATAGGCTGAAACAACTATTTTAGCTATAGGAAATCTGATTTATGCAAGAGAACACATTGTCTGAAAGTCCACATACTTTTCAAGACTTGACCATGTCTTCAATCAGAATGTATGAAGATACTTTCATTTAAAAACAGAAGTAAAGCTATCATGTTGAACCTCAGAGCGTACAAGAGTTCAAAGTACAATACCATCTGCACTACTAGAACCATTAAATGTAAACAAGGTGAGACAGAACCACAGGCGACCTATCACTCACCTACAAGAGCAAATTAACTACCCCTTGACACAAGTATCATTTTTACGTACAGAGTCTGGATCATAATGAGGTCTTTACTATGCAACCATATTTCAAGTAATTGTCATCTTAAGTAAACACGTTTTAATTACTGTCACTTTATTCATTAGTCATTCTCAAGCCTACAATAGCTGTCAGGGTTTAACGGATTGTCATCTCCTGCTGCTTTCCTGTGGCAACGTATGTCCCCATTTATTTCACCAGTAAACTAATTAAAATACCCAGACTATGCAATGAATTAAGGGTAATTTTGATGGTGATGATGTCACAGTTGTCCATCCTAACAAGCCTTCAGAGCTTTTATCTGGGTCTCTGAATAATTTCATGGTGCTTTATAGCTAGAAATAAGTTGCTGTGTGACTTGTTGATAAAGTGACATTTGCCACCAGTACTGTCATTTTGAAGGCTATCCAAGGAACAAAAAGGAAATCAATGTAATTGCCAGTTATCAACTTTAAATTTTCATTCAATTACAGGACGCAGAATAGCATATTGAGAATAATTTCAGTTCACCTAGTGCAGGGAAATAAGTGTACATTCTGGAAAAAAACACTGCCCTCTCTCATACCTAATTCTTAATACCTTAAAAGTATGCAAGTAACTTCATCTAGTTATAGGCAAGCTGCTTACTTATGTGTTGAGACGTTTTACTTATACTGGTTTTCACCATTAACAGTGATCTGCTGAGAGCTTGAAGGCCAGTTCATTCTGCCAAAGGTGCTCCTAAAATGTTTACTACTTGCATTGCAAATGAGGTATCTCAAATGTCAAACTAGCTGCCATGTTCACTCCAAACACTTGTTGAATCTACTCGGTGCAGCGGTCCTCCATCAATTCCTGGTAGATGCTTTCCTGGAGCCCTGAAGTTAAAGCAACAATGGGAATTGGTGTTCAGTCCTGTGCCAAACCTCTAACCCTTACATAAACAAAGCGGTAATTCTGACAAAAGCAGCTTCGGAACACATGAAAATTGCAAGTTAAAAATAAAATGTAAGAGCGAGAATAGCAGGAGCAAGAGAAGGAGAACGGAGGAAAAGACATTGTAGCCTGGATTATGTCTACTTTAACCCCACTGACTGTAAGGTCTTTACATCAGAGATGATAGCTGATACAGCCTGCTCCTAGAGCTATTAGTGCTGTTTCAAAGGTAGTCATCGTATGTACAGTGAATCACATTTGACTCATTTCCAACATTTCTGTTGTGAAGGGAGACAGTAAAACTGCAGCGCCTGCAGAAAATAAATGCACATGCTTTATTGGTAGAAATTCTGATCAGCACTATCAAGTGAAAGATCAGTTTAATACCTTTAATCACATAAAAACTCAATGACTTGTTTCTGTAAGCTGCATATACCTCTCGTTTCCTTAACCTGACACACAGAGAAGTGTCTACCTGAAAGTCAAGTTTTGAAATTAGCATCTATCTGTTTTTACCTATCAAACACAATCACACTGGGTATGGCTGAAACGTTTACGGCTCTCCTGACAGACACCTGGAGCCAGTGCTGTCATTGCTCCTTTTTGTAAGCAGTGAGGAAGTGAATGAGACGGACAGCTCTTCAAAGAAATGTTTAACAAAAAGCAGACTGAAGCCTTTCACAAGGACGTCACCTTTTGCAATTCAAAAAGGTTCTTTTTGTTTGACTTTCCAGCACTGTCATATTTAGCAGTTCACCTTCTCTCTTCTCAGGCAATTTTCCCCTATGATGAACTTACATTGTGAAGGAGACCAAGATGATCACAAAAAGCAGACAGAGGAATTCAGGTTGAGCTGTGAAGGTGAGGTAAGGAGAAGGCCGTGATTCAAGCAGAGGCCTGTATGGGCACTAACAGGTCCTGGAGCAGCACGGGCAGGGGCTGGAACTCTGCTGTACTTCTGGGGAGCACACGAGAGTCTTCTTCAGTTCTAGGGTCTAGGCTGGGGTAGTGGGTCAAGGCTCTCACTTCACCTCCTGCTCTTTCTAGGACAAGAACTAGACAAGAATTACTCCGAGCAAGTCCTGTGTTAGTACAGGAAGCTCTTTAAAGATTCTTCTTTGTCCGCCTGACACTGCAGAAACTGCACTCTGCTCGTTGTTGATAAAAGCGCACTAACACTGCTTCTAGGCTGGTGGGCAGCTATATGAGCTGGGGAGTTAATAGTAACTCTGGTGCTGTTTGGATGCCCTTACTACACGTCACATTGACTACACTGACTGCTGTGATGATATCACAAACATGCCTGTAGCATCCCAGAAACCTTTAAAAGGGTTCGGTCAAGCCTCTATGAGTTTATGTGCTGGAGAGCTACTGCCAGAAATGTCCCAGCACAGTGAGGATCATGATACCTTAGCACAATATCAGCACAGCATTGAATAAAATAGCAAAACAGCCACCAATATTTTGAAATTGCCCAGAGACAGACAAATTGATGCCTAACTATAGCCTATTTCTAATCACTGCTGCCTCTCCGAGTGATAAGAAATATTTGCTTTTCTTCATCAGAAAGCAACAGTAGCTGCTGGAGCCATGGTGAATTATTTCTTTCATATCTTTGGAAACATATTATACAGCCTTAATTAAAAGAGATTTCTGAAAGGAATAGCAAAACACTCTTAATGGAAAAAGGACATTCTGGCTTGCAATAGCCAGGAAAATAGAACACATTTGTTTACTTCCCTTGATATTTTATGAGCCAGGAAAGGTCGTCTCTCCATATCTCACCTTCCAAAGCTTTGATTTGGTCTATTCTGCAGTATTTCACTTCCAGCAAAGATCGGGGGCTGTAACAGGCCAGTTTCCTCTTAAGATTTTATTTCTCCTCTGTACCTACATTTAATACAGCCATTATTTAGAGAGAAGAAGAAAAAATACCACGAAAATGTGTTCTCTGAGGCCTCCGTATCCAGAAAGATGGACAGCAAACCTTCTTCAATAAAGAAGGGACCAAGAACAGACCTGGTGGATTGTATATCATACACTAATCTTGCTAAATTGGAAAATCTAACCAGTCCCTTGGGAAGCCTCTGAGCAGAGGAGGCAGAAACAAGGCATGGAGCGATGCAAGTTACACATCACTGAATAAGCCACAACAGTGTCATATGAACCACATTCATATCTGGCTGAGAAGGGGGGTGAGAAATTATTACTACCTTGCCAATAAACCAAAGAAGCTCTGAAAGAGGAAAAGCTGACAGTTAGGAGCAATTACACAAATAAGACTCATTGGCCTGCCTTGTATCAAGAGAAAGACGACCATTTCTTTTTTATGTACAAAAGCCACACAGACTTTTGTTTGGGAAACTGGATTTATTTGGGCACAGGTTGAAACACAGTGCCAAATACAGGTCAAAAATTGTTATTCATAAACCAGCAAAGAAAGTCCATAAAAATATCCATAAAATCTCCTCAGCAACTTTTGGGCTCATTTTTCTGGCTACATTTGACTAAGTTTCTACTGAAAATTGAATAAAGGAAAAACAAAATGAGCCATCTTGGGAGAAACTCACAGTGCCGGAAAAATACAGCTGATCCTCTTAAAGCCAAGATCCAACTCCCAGGATTTTTCTTTTTTAACAAACAAGAAAATGTAAGCCACTTGACACGGGGAATATGGTTTCCTGAAATGCATTCCAATTTCTGCAATTAAATGTGGCACATAAGCCAAGAACATAGAATTTTAGTTAGATTACACCTGACACACATGAACAAGCTTAACCTTAAAAAACATTTATAATAAATTATCCCCTGGCAAAGTCAAGATAGACGAGGTTAGACAATGTCTGCTGTGAATATCCTTTGTTTAAAAATTGATCACAGGTGGAATCCCTTACAATTTTTTTCTATTTCAAGTGCTTCAAAGGATGTTGCCAGGAAGGAAAACACACACACGTCATGCCGCCCAGATCACTCAACATGGAAATTACATGCCTTGAATTTTCTCAACAGGGTACGTCCTCCTCCATAACCCACAGCAAGTCAGTAGTAATGCAGTGCTTACATCTCCACCTGAAACCACGAGTTTAGCTCGTGTGGAATTGTCCCTTTGTTACCATTCATCTGCCCGTGAGTTTTTAACAATTTACCTGCAACTGTTATGTTCCCCCTATCATTCCTCTGAGTCATTCACTCTGTCTCATAATGCATACAGAACAGTAAAGCACAGAAATGCAGCCTAATGACATCAAAATTAGTTTCTTCACAAGCTAAAGTACTGATAATTAGAGAAGGAAAGGTTAATTTTCTCTTCTCCAGATCTGCACACAAATAGGAACGCTGGCACAAAGACCTTTCACAAAGCTCTACATGGACAGAAAGTGACGATGTTATCTGAAAAAGCTCTTATGTCAATATTGGTGGGCAATTTTGCAAACAACACGCGATTAACTTGTGGAACACATCTCCACAGAACGGCATGTAGGATAACAGTATAGGACTCAAACCAGGACAGGATTCAGAGAGAAATCAAGTAGATTCATGAAGAATAAGTAATCTGCGATTACTAACAATGATTTAATAATTTCCAGACTCATGAAGTCTGTAAATCACTGGTAGTTCAAGCCGAAACATACACCAAGGGGAAAGCATCACTCTCTGTTGACCCATGTCGTGTAGTCTATCCAAGAGCAACCACTGCTGGGTACTGGATTCGTACGTTCTGTTTCCACTACGCATGCGCAGTTTGAACTGTGCCGCTAACCCCTGCATCTGGCAAAGAAAACCCTGAAAAGGCTACGTTAGTGGTTACAGTGAAGTGGTATACAAGCTGAAGTGAAAACACAGTATAGGAGCACCTTAACTTTTGGCCTTAAGCATTTTCTGCTATAATTAGATATTTGAGGATAACTCCAAGAAAAATGGGTGCAGTTTTCCAAGTTCACAGGAAAGCCTGTATTCGTAGACGTGGCCAGGCCCACCAAGTAAATATTTCATGCTCAAAATATTCACTCTGTGTGAGCAAAACATCACAGCTCTTACGCAACGTGTTTGGGACAGATAGCTCTTCAAACCACAGACTTCAGAATGGCTTATTGCATTCTGCTATACTGCCCCAGCATTTGCAGTAAGAAGATACAACTAAAGGGATGTTAATTAACACGTGCTGCAGAAAAACACCACTGCCGTTTGTGCTAACTACAAATATGCTGAAACAACTGCAAACAGAGAGATTTGCTAATCCTAGTTCAGAAATGCCCTCCTTCCTCGTGAGGTTGTTCTCAGGAGCTAAGCATTATTGTAGCAAAGACAAAGCTTATTCCACTTTTTTCCCCCAGACAAATGCAATCAAACAGGGACTTTCTGAAACATATTATAGCTTGTCTCTCAGACATCTGGAGCCAGAGCTGCCACAGACGCTCTGCTATTCAGAAGAAAAGTGAAAAAGACAGACAGCACTTCAAAATCAATCAATTGCATTTACTAGCTCCTTTTGCTGATGTTTTTGGGAAGGAAGGAAGGGAAGGGAGAAGAGAGGAAGACGTTTTCAGCATTAAAGGTCTTATTTTCTTTGCTATTTAAAACTCCTATTAGTTCTAGTCAGATCAATGGTATTGTGCATTTTCCAATAACTTGTCTGAGATAAAACTAGAGCTATAAAAGCTTCGGGATTTACTAAGGGCATTTATTTCCATTCCAAGAGCTAAATAAAACCAGAAAGAGAAATAGATCAATTTCAGCCCAACACAGTTAGGTATATAGTTCCATTTCCACACACTGAAACAAGTATGACTCTCAAATTTGCCTTGAAGAAGTTCAAAAGTCCAAAAATTTGCTTGCGCAGATTTAAGAATATAATTTCTAAGAGTTCACACATTGCTCCATACTGTCACCTTAGAAGCACAACTGATATTCACGCATTTTAG
Organism: Steatornis caripensis; assembly: GCA_013398225.1. Classification (NCBI taxonomy): domain Eukaryota; kingdom Metazoa; phylum Chordata; class Aves; order Caprimulgiformes; family Steatornithidae; genus Steatornis; species Steatornis caripensis. The sequence goes on along the minus strand of VZSC01000926.1, from coordinate 408,901 downwards.
CAAAAATACGGCAGTAGCTGCAACATGCTGGAAAGTGGATTAAGTGGATTTTGTCCACCTAAACCCAACACCTGAGCGTTTTATAAAGTCCACAAGGAACTGACCATCAGAGAGAAAAAATACAAAATCTTATAATAATTTTTTAAAAAATCTTTTTGTATTGGAAGAATGTGTCTACATGCTCAAGGCTTCACACAGAAGGCTGGAATACCACTTACTGTTTGTCAACCCACAATGAAGTCTTCTAGTCACTCTTTCAGATAGCAAAATAAAACCCAACAAGCTGTCAGAGTACTGGAGCTTTCTGAGCTATATGCAATTGCATTGTCTCATTTCTCTTAAAATAATGCTCGTCAACACATTTAAACACAGAAATGGAACAGCCAATTCATCAGATTCAGTTTTCCTTTACACTAACGTAAATTGGAAGAGATGAAGTGAAATAAACTGAGTTAATTTCCAATTTGTGCTGATGACAATCAGAATCTGGCTTAAATATGACCGTCTGCTAAAATACGTGAACTAAGAATTTCAAAACAAAACAAAGTCTCTTCCTACAGAAGGCGACTGTGAAAAACAGATGTCTCTGCTGTAAGAATGCTCAGTTTGATGCTATCATAAGAATTATAAAAACCAAGATCCATGGAAACTTCCTTCCTGTTGGAAAATACAGTATGGTTCCCTTCACTGAAACAAACAAAACCTGCCATGTAAAAAGGCCAAACAAGCCTACACTGCCGTTACAGTTATTAACAGTAGTTCCCACATTCCAAATTTCACTCGGTCTTCTCATAAACTGAACAAGGTCTCAAAATGCTAAAATGTTTTAAAACATTTATGATTCTGCTTGGCTTCCAAAAAAAAAGTGATTTGGCGGATGAGTGGGAGTAGAATGGGAAGGCAAGAAATAAGAATACTGTAAACTCATTTTTGAGTACAAACAAGGTGTGGGGAGAACGTCGCTGTGGGCGTCACAGTAACCACCAAGAAGGGCTACGCTCTGTGCCATACAACTACGGAGAAAAGAGGCAGTGAGCTTCTGAGGCTGCAGATATGGAGTTCAAGCCATCCAGAAAACCAGTCTGAAAGAAATTCTCCAGTGTCTAAGAACACTAATAACATAAACACACTACATAGCAAATAGTGAAAGAATGGAGGCATCTCCTTGATAGCTACAATACTAGTCAGCACTCCTGTGACTGTCTACCAACAACAGCTACTTCAAAGTGGGCTCAGCAAAGCCATCCGAGCTACCCCCAAGTTTCCTCCGTCAAGCTCTATGGATTTTGAAGACTGGCTGAAGCACTGCAACTATTCTTTTCCCTATCCGATATTTATTTCAAGAATTCCTCTCCCAAAATACTTTCCACAATAAGCTTTAACGTCTTCATCTTGGCTTTGAAGCTGACGCCTGTCAGACGTGCATCAACTTACAGACAGAAAAAAAGAGCCTTTTGCTCAGCCCCAGTTTAATTGAAAAGGATTCTTTTGCAGAGTCTCAGAAGCAACATTCCAACCAAGCTACAGCCATTGCACTTTCCTCCTCTATACAAGAAGCAACTGCCAGAACACTTGGTGCTAAATAAGCCAGGGTTTTTCACTGCTTCCAGTTTTCAGTCAGACATCCAACATAATCAAGACAACGCAGACATTTTAGATCGAACCATACAAATCGGCACACGCTCCTGCCATAAATGGGGTTTACACAATGCGAAATGCAGAAACAGCTACCTTTAGGAAAAAAAAAAAAATTGATCTTCCACTTACAGGCAGTCTCAAATAGACCAACTTTCGAAACTAAAATTCATTATTTGCAGTAACAGATGCTGGAAGAAAGTGATTTTTTGGTTGGTTGATCTCTGCGCTCACATCTATATAGAGATAGAGAAAACAGCTCAGCAATTCATACAGACAAACTTATTCATAGTTATACAATGTTGTAATTGCTGACTGAAACAACACAGTTAATTTAACATACTTTTTGCTCCTGTGAGTTATTTAATGGTACTGGGCAGCTCTGCACCTTCAAAAAAAACCAGTGGAAATAGTGGAACACTCCTAAGATTATATAAATAATACTTGAAAATGTTTATATGGAAGCACTTTTGGCATAGAGTTTCCTGTGATCGTTCCGACTCCCTGATAGAACCGGCATAATCAGAAATACATGTTATAGAAATCCAGGGGAAATGCAGAAGGACTTCAGTTTGTTCTCATAGCCCTAACGGACCCAGGCATTACCCTTTCTTACACTGCAGTGTGCATTTTGGCATAAGAGATTGACAATCTGCCACCACACATTTATATCGTTTGCACTGTGTCCACTACGTACTTCTCAGAAAGATATTAAAGCCAAATTAATAAAGGCCATAAGAGAAGTCAAAGTCCATCTGGAGAAACTTGCAGAAGTTTGCAGAGCTTGGTCTTTGCCACTGACAGCTCAGAATTTGAAGGAAATCCAACACAGCTATAGCTGCCTCCTGCTTTATGAATAACAAATACAGTATTACATATTCTCGTCTATCAGCAAGTTAATTAGCAGCAACAACTGGACAACAAAAAATTACTTTCTGGAGCTTACGTGGTTTCCAGTGACATAACATACAGTACCCTCTAACTTTAAAGAAACTATGTTTTCTTGTATGAAATAAGATGGAAAATATACACTGACTTTACTTACAAAAGCAATTCCACTGTGCATTCACAGAAAGACAAAAATCATTTAATACTGTCTGTTATTAAAGCAATCTGAGAACAACAAAAATTCAAAGTGCAAAAACCCTTGAAAGGAAAATAAAATGTCACAGGTGACTAATCATTTAAGACCTGCTAAAGAATCACGGCCCTCTGAATGACTAAAACCTACTTTATTTAACAAAAGCATTTGTACAAAAGACATTCCTGAGGAGGAAAAAACCCATTCATTTGATTTATCTATGGGAGCAAAGGTTAAGGGCTCAGAGGAGTAGACAGGTTAATTTTGAATGCAGGAAAGGAGTCTACAGAGCTTGTTCTAGGTATGTAGGTAAAAATAACATCGAGAAAGAGAGATCCCAAGTTTTGACATCTATTCCCAATTTTTTTTTATCCCGAGGAGAGACAAAATGCAAAAATTTATTTTTGTGCATTCTGAAAGTTAAAGGTGTGTTACTAGCAAAACTAAAGGAACGCATGGTTACCCAGATGGCTTAAGGCGGCAAACAGTTACACAGAACCATAATCCTGCCTAAGGTTAAACAGTGCAAGGCAGGAGAGACGAACAAGGTCTCGAGATGAACTAGAAAAAGGACAAAACACATTCAGCAGCCCTACAAATTGTTACTTGCAATAATGGCACGGGTTAATAACACACCTGTCATGAGACTACATGCAATTTCCCAGAGGATTTTGAAAATGAAATATGGCAAGCGATAAGTCCATAATAGGCTTTAATCACTTTTCATACTTTTGAGGGTAGGGGAAAAGAAAATTAAGAAGAAATATCAAATACCCATGTTTGAGTTACGGCTACTTTGGATTACAGCTACTTTGCATGTATATTAAGAGTTTCCCAAGGAATTTCACCATACATTTTAACGCACGTAACAGACAGGGATGGCTCCCATTAGGAAAAATTACGTGTCCTTAATAAAAACACATAGAAAGGTATCTCTCTAATAAAATGGCCACGCACTACTCAATACTGGCAACCTTTTAGATGACAAAATTACATATCAGCTGTTATACAAGCCTGTTACTGAAAAGAAAGCAGCAATCCACACATTCTTTTGCCTTTTGACTCTGATGCTGGTCCTCCACCAGCCACGCTGGGTATGCTTTCTCCCCACGCCCAGGTTACTAGCTGGTCCATATTCCCCTTCAGATTTTCTCCAGACTCCGCTCGCCTGAAGTTTGTGATCTATGTGATCCTCCTCCTCCTCTTCCCAGTACAGTGTCTGACCGCACTCAATTTTCCTCCCACTCTCTCTGTAGCTGTGCAATATCTCTATTTTCCTCGTTCTGAACTTCCATGTACTTATCCTGGGCTTGTTTCTAGCCTCACTCGTTGCTTTACATTACGCCAGTTCTACTGAGTTTCTGCTGACTTCCTGGGCAATACACTGAATCTCCAAAGATCGGTGGGAATTTGGCTGCTGAGTCCATTGGATCAGAATTTTACTTCTCATGTAAGGAAACATTGCAGAGGGTTTTCAAATCCCCATGATCACTAGAGAGATCTGCGATCAAAACCTCAGCTTTTAAGTCCTACGTAAATAAGAGCATAATAATCTCTCACATCGACCCAAAGACATGCGCCAAACACTGCCAACAGTAGAAAGTGTTGCTGTTTCTTCTTCCAGGAACATTGGCTACACAGTTAGAATCATCCAGTTGCAATGAACAGACTTATTCTTTGCATAATGCTAATTATTATTGGAGACACAAGTCTATGTTGTGCTAACAACTGAATAGCTGGAAAGATTGCTATGAATTTGATCAGCAAGATCCATAATGACCAGCACAAGTAAAGTATCTTATGGAGGACCCCCAGAGCAAAATAGCCACAGGTCCAACTACATTTAACGGCAAAACAGATCTAAAAGCCTCAGACCTTATTAGAATCACAGAATTGCAATGTTTACAACAACACGAGCCAGCTCTAACCCCTGCTTGAAACATCTCTGATTAATCTAGTAAGATGAATGAAATGAAAATTTGAGTTACTTTTTCCTTTCGGGCAAAGGTTGGAAAGAGATGTAAAGGCTACATCAACTAAATCCAAGCAAAGCGATATCAAAAACATGAAAATATGGGAACTCGTTCCCTATTCAGACAGCATATGCATCTCATTCACCCGTACGACAGCCCTCGTCAGTGCTCCTCCAGGAAGGACACCGGGGCTTCTTGTCTGTCTCACGTCAACCATGACACACTTGCAAGGGAAGAGGCAGATATGACAGAGTATCTGTCGTATATATATACACACATGCACACATATATGTACGCAGACAGGCACCTTGGTCAGGCACAGTATGTCAGGACCTATCCGTACTGTATGTTTCTCCCAGAGCACACTTAGCAGCACTGGATTCCCCTCCTGTGCAAACCATTTGACTGACCCGAAGTGAGCTCTGACAAGCAATCCTGTTAGCTCCAAACTTGGTATCACGCGCAGAGCTGAAAACGTCTTTAAGAATGCACACCACCCGTTTTTCAGATAGAGATTGGGTAAACCATGCAGCTTAGCAGTCAAGGTAGCAGCTTATACTACAGTGATGAAAAAGTTGAAGTTGCTACTTGACAATGAATTGTAAAGCCTGGACCTTAAATAAGTAAAATAATTTAACATAGAACATAAGTTGCAAAGTTCTGATTGCAAAGAGGTCTTGGAAATTACATACTAAAACTACCTATACCTACCACTTTGACAACAGTGGTCTACAAGATCCTAGCTAAGCAGTATTCTAAAATGTATTTCACTACATTTTTAAGGCAAATAGACATAAATACAGACACCAGTTCAACTGCTTGTTCAACTTCAGCAAAAAATGCTTTCAAATCGAAATAGAAAATGAATAGCATGTATTTATTAATAGGTTCCTCTTTGGGAATTTTGGACTGACTCCTTTCGTATTCCTGTTGCAAATGTCATCGTTCTTCGATGATCACAAGACTGATGGAAGCATCAGGAAAACGCAATGTTGGATCTCACTATAAAGTATCCTGGGCTCCAACTGGCATTAGGTTCCCTAACCAGATTAGAGTGAGAGGCCGGTCACAGCAGATGCCCTGTCTCGGTTCATTACTCAACACCTGTTAAACTCGATTAACAGCCCCAGCTAATTATCTGTTAAGAGTAACTCATGCTGTAACAGATCCCAGAGGTCTGAGAAGCTGACTTCATTTATATGTCTGTCTCCTCTCACAAGGTCTCAGTTAAGCATCACCAACAAATGCCTTCCAAACCGCAACAATAAAAACCCTTTAGCCAGAATATCATTGGCACCCATATGACCTACTTCATAGTTTCAGATGTATACCTACAGGGAAGGCTTTACGATAGGACTTGAAATGCTCAAAATACACACCTGCCCTGCAATTCAAAACTGTTTCCAAACAATGTGCTATGTGCACTGTAGCAGCTGAAACAGATGTCACGGCAGCCAAACAAAAAAATGTTCTATTTTCAAATTCAGAATTCTGTGCTTGGGCAAACACAATTTCCCTAACACAATCTAAAATAAGTGGTATTTCCAGGTGCTGAGTGCAACAGAGATACATATTACGAATTCTGCTGCTTAGCCAGGTAGAGTTGACACTATCGCTCTATTTAGACTAACAGTTTTCACACCTATTTTAGTACTTTTCTACATCTAAAAATAATCTCATGTTAGGCTCTGCTACCGATACCTCCTACAGTCCGTGAATGAAGAGATTCTGGTTTTGGTGGTTACAATGTTTTGTAGGACACTGATTCCTAACATACACAACAATTTCCACTCTCCAAGTAGGTTGGATATCTGACCACATAATATACACCACAGATTGTTTTTCAACGCTCGTTAGTCTGTTTTCGTGAAACAAATGATGCTGTGGCAGGCATTTTACTCCATTCTACAGTTGTGTAACACCGTAGAAGACAATAAATTATATCCTCCTGTTTTTCACTAAATAGGCATTGCTTCCACAAAACAGTACAAAATTGTACAGACCACATTAGCGGTTTCCTTTCTTTTCCAAGCAAATCTCACCGCCATCACTGACCCTCCTTTCTGTCCCAAGACCAATTCCCTTTGCCTTGGGAACAGTGCCAGCACGTCCCTCTGGGCTGCTGTCACTTCCTCCTTACACATTCACATCTCTTAAGCACCCAAGGTGGCCTTTAGATCGAGTGTGCCACATCTTTTGTTTGGCATTGGTGTCCTCAGAGCACAGATTCACGTGTATCAGCAACGCTCACTGCTCGTCACACGTCTCCATCCCAGGGCACCTCCTCAGCTCTGCAGCGCAGTTGTACACTAAGATCCACTGATGTTATTTACTAGACCTCTACATCCAAAGCTTTCTTCCACTATATGATGTAAATGTTTGTCCTGGTTTGACCCCAGTGCAGTACTCCATCCCATACGCATCATGCTCAGGGTAAAGGTGAGGGATCACAAGGGCCACTCCCTCTCCCCTATGGCCAGGGCACTGATGGGCTCTAACGGCCCTGAGCAGCCTCACCTGGTGCTTCCACCCACACCCATGGCCCAGGAGCCTATTTAAGCCCAGTATGGGGCTGTTAGGGGGCCTGGTGATGTTGCAGGGTGCTGCTTTCCAACTCTACCCAGCTCCTTGCTTAAGCATCTGAGGAGGACTCTACCCAATTATTCTGTTTTTAATCCTGAATCCAGCTCCCGCCTACTGCTGAGTAGTCTGGGACTTTCCTGCGGTGTGCCCCACAGCATCTGGGTGACGTATTTGTCATTGGGGTGGGGGGGGGCTTGATATTGGGTTTGTGCATATTTTTCCCATTATCATAATACACAGTCCTTGTAGTTAGATTAAAGCTGTTCTTAACCTTTCCAACCCATAAGTCTCTTTCCCATTTCTATTTCCCCTCCGTTTTGGGAAGGGAGGGAGTTAACAAAGAGCGTCTGACATTCGTTTAATAGCCAGCCCAGCTTTAAACCGTGACA
>VZSC01000926.1:377018-397763 GCA_013398225.1 Steatornis caripensis | reverse complement strand
CCCCTGGAAGGCCTGCATGTGAAAGGATGTAACACTGGAAGGAAAATAAATTGCACTACTACAGAAAGCCATGGGTTTGTATTTCTTCTAGACTTCCTAGCAGCAGCTACTATTAGAGTCATTAAAATATTTTTCTCTTTTCTTCAGGCTATCATTTTCAGTTTAATATTTCTATTAATTTTTGTCTTCCCACAGTACCTTATATATATATATAAAAATATATTAACAAATTCTTAAATCGATTCCGTCCTTCATCTAGATCAGCACTGTTCTTGTTATTATTCTCTTCCTTTATAAGCAACACCTTTACCCCAGTACATTTCTAATTTTCCCTTTCTTGTATCACATTACAATGCAGAATTGTGATTTAAGATCCTGATATTATCAAATATTAGCTATCCAATTATGGAACATTTGCTGTCTCAGCTTTGCAATGAGATGGGAACTCCCAAGCTCTACTGTAACCTAATGGAAAGGCTGATTTAGTCTTACAGGAAATAGAATGAAGAGAAAGTGGTAGAAAAACAGAATAAAATGGGCTGCAAACAATGCAGAGGGAGAAAAACAAAATGGAAGTTTCTTTAACAAAGATGAACAGTGGGGAAGATGACCTACTGCTCCCTAGCATCAATCCCAATCTTTGAAAAGACTCAGACTCCACTGAAACTATGTGTCTTTCACGTCATTCTTTCAAAGTGTGGATTTCAGAGGGGCCAACAAGGAAAGGAATTGCAAGCAAAGGAAAATGAACTATGTTTATTCCACCTGAGTGAAAATCACGTAAATTCCAGGCATAGAAACTACACTTTCAATACGCAAGGTGTAAGCCTGGTTTTGAATAGGAAGTGGCAAACAAAGGAGTCCTAAAAAAAAATCCAACCCCCAAAAGCCTGTCTCAATACTGAAAACAGCTAAAGAAATAAAACTGTTCCATGAGGCAGAAGCAGCTGTTAGAACCAATCTGCTGCATAGGNGGTTTTGAATAGGAAGTGGCAAACAAAGGAGTCCTAAAAAAAAATCCAACCCCCAAAAGCCTGTCTCAATACTGAAAACAGCTAATGAAATAAAACTGTTCCATGAGGCAGAAGCAGCCGTTAGAACCAATCTGCTGCATAGGAGGCACGGCATGCCGCCAGCATCACAAGAGCACCTAAGTGCTACAGGATAACATAAAATAAACATACAATTTAACATGTTAGATGCACACATGCTACAGAAAATCAAGGCTGCTCTTCATCTCTGGAGAAGCTAGGTAAACTCTAAATGCCATTAAAACCTGATGGGGAAAATAGAAACTTCACTGAATGGACCATAAAGTTAGAAAAGTCAGAGACTAAGAGCAAAGGTGACAAAGCTGTCTATGAATATAAAAGAAAATGGAAAACTAGCAACAAAGGCATGAAAAAACCCCACCAGAATATGGTTACCCCATTGCAGTTATCTACAAAAGAGAATCAAAATTATCAGCCAATTCATATAACCCAGCCTGCTCACTTTAAACTTCTAGCACTTTTTGGAAGATGCGCCTTCTCATCTTAACAGCATCCTCATTTTGCAGTTGCAATTTATATTGCACAAGCAGCAGAAGAGTAATCAAGCTGAAAACCAGAAAATACTCTCTTCTGCCCACAGATGTCCACAGGACACGAAGACAAGGCATTTACTCCAGACCTACGCGAACCTCTGTGCCTAGTTTTTATCAATGTTACTGCTGCAAAGACGTAATGATTAGAAATATCACCACTTATCACTTGCCTTCTGTATGAAGAAGCTGCTTGTGCAGACAGAGGCATTTTTGGTTTATTTTGATTGTTTATCACTTCTGTAGCAGTTCAGGATGCATCAGCTTGCACGTGGCTTCTTGCCAGGCCCATAAGAGGTCGACATGCAAACCACAAACACCTTCTGCTACTTAACACCAAACTTAACATACAGAATAGAAAAATGTGTCCAAAAGAACTGAAAACCCTTTCCCTTATGATTTGGTGGAGGGTAGGGTAAAAACTAGTAGGTTAAACAATTCCAGGGAAGCTGCCGTCATACGTCATGTGCTGTATGGCTCTGGAGATGGTCTCCAACACCTCCAGCCTTGCTTTGAAAACTTTCCACTTGAGACCAGCTCTTTTCTTCCATAACCAAAGTGCAGGATGACATAAATACTTCAAGGTTAACGGCATCACAATTATTTATATTATTTATACCTGCTGGGACTCTGGATACTGATTTTACTAAAAATATCTTCTAAAACTGTGCAAGCTATGTAAAAGCTATATGTGCATCATTTTCTACTGCTGAGCTCTTGCCTATAGAGCAAACTGTTATTCTGTATTCAACACACCACGTCCAACATTTGATTTTTTCCCTTTGCCGTAGTTTTTTATACAAAACTTTCATTTATGCTTAGAGTATTAGTTTTAATTTAAAAAACCGCACCCATATTTTGTCACTTTTATGAAGAATAATGCACATGTACAACTCGAAGTATTAAAGTAAACAAACATTTTAATTTACATGGGTAAGGATGCATGAAGGCAAACGCCTTTCACAACTTCATAAAGGTAAATTCACTCTTTCGGAAACACTTTATAATGATGATAAATGAAGACGTGCAGAATGTTTTTGAAGTACGTTGAGTGACTGCACATCCTCATACATTGAGGTAATTACGTTTTCCTTTCTTTTTCCTGATAGCAATAGACTTTGCTATGGTCAACATACAAGTTCCACCCTTTTTTTAATGTCTTTGATATTGCCTGGCACACAATGTTGAAAAAAGTAGTTGGGCACTGCTTCTGATACCATCTTGGATTTCAGTATTGCAACATACAGGTTTGAATAAGCATGCACAGGGTATGGTTACTAATTTACCCACTTGGGAAAAAAAAGAAAAGGTAAGATTCCCTGTTTCCCATCACAAAATATACCAACACCACAACAAAATACGACAGCTATGTCCAGTCTGCTTTCTCTCCCGTAGTGTTACTTACAGCACAAGCAATCCACGGGAGGTTGCGGTGTAGTGTACCACCGTGAACGGATTCTTTGCAAGAAAGCTGGGCCATGAATCAGCTCATGATTTGATAAGGGGAGGAATAATGTGAATAACTTATTTTCTCGCTGAACATTGAAACTGGGAAGTGAAAAAAAACCAACTCCCAAGCAAAGAACACACTAAAGAATCCTAAACTGGTTTTGATTAAGCTATTCCATTATTCATCTTGTTTTTCCCCATCAGACTGCAATGAAACAGCACAAGATTTTTCTCAGTTCAGTACAAGATGGTTCATTCAACCTGACATAAAATATTTATTGTGGGTATCTATAAGAAAAGCAAAGGGAAAACAAGAGCATGCTTCAAAAAAGTTGAAGGTAGAGCCAGTTCCCTTTTAATGGTACGGTTCAGAACTTAAAATGCCTTTCCATAAGCCTAGAGATCTGTCTTCATCTTCCTCCTCCTTAGTTCCCTGGAGAAGTATTATGGACTACTCTGCTGGTGGAGTATTCTCAGTCTCACAGTTAATGCTGTTCTACCGCACCACTGAAGCAAGTCTGGTACTCCAGGAACCCTCCACAGAGTAAGAAGTTATTTTTTCTCTCTCCTTAAATGATTACTTTGGTATTTCAAGTGAAAGAAAACACCTCCAGAAGGAACCAAAGGGGCTCAAATAGTTATGGTATTTCACTAAGCAGAGTTTCAGCTTAATCATTATTGTACACAGCCCAAGGAAGGGACTTGAGTTCTTCTTGCAGAGGTCTTGTAGAACTATCGGCTGAAATGGTCTGAAGCACTTGCAGCTACACAACACTTCAAACATATCCTGTAGGGATTTTCAAAAGAGCATACACAATCTCATTCAATCAAAAGAAGAAAGTAAAACATTGCTTTCTATAGATTTATTTAGTAGCAACGTTTTTTCTGCCAGTATTGAAGGACTTGAGAAGCTACAAGAGGTTATAAATACATATATTCATACACAGAAAAACAAGTAATGAGAAAAACACATTTACATACACTGAGAAGCTTTAACTCAGAAAACACACGGAAGGAAAATGTTACAACATGTACCTTCTAAAGATATTGACACCATTTAACGACTTATTTTTATGTTAAATCAAGTTCTGCAACTAGGAGACCATTTTCTGACTTGCATCTACCCCTTTGTTCAAATGAACATAAATTTAACAAGTGACCATTTTTGAAAGTAACGTTATATGTGTGGCAGTTCAGAGCTTTGGGCACTTCAAACATCGGAACTTAAAAATACTTCTGAAACTTTTCTGCAAGTACAGTTAACACTGTCTCTTAAAATTCCTTATGACAGAGTCATTCTATTTAGCTTGGCCTGTTTGAACCTCACAAAGATGCATTTCTTTGTACAATACAGCTTGACAAATAGCATCATATGTTACTGTGGTTTTATAGAAAAAAAGCGAAGATGTTTAAATGCAAAACTATGCCAGCAGATAAAATTTGTGACTACCAATTTATAAGAAATAAATGCAGATGCTCTTCTCAAAAACAATCACATCTGCAGGAACAGTAAAAACAATTCTACCTCATTTAAAGATAGAAAAAGCACACAGAATTGCTTAGAACAATGGGCTGGGGGACACAATATGAGCACTCAACTAATTTATCATCTCAATTTTCTCCCAAACCCTGCTATTTCTTCCGTATTCCCACCATGGAGAGCAGTCAATTGTAAAAAAAAAAAAAAAAAAAAAAAATTTGATTAATGTTCCATTACTTGTACCAAATAAATACAACACAGACAACAATATCCTAGTAACCATCTAATGAAATGGTGTCTAGATGAGCCCTCTGGCCAGTTGCTTTAAAAATAAACAATAACACTGGAAAAAGGAAAGAGGGAAATGCAGGACTTAGGTTCTGACTGAAAATTACTTTCTGTTGTTACCAAAGCTGTAAATTTTACATCTTGCATATACGGTATCATCTTGTGACTCAAGGAAATATTTTTAGGACACTCGAGATCAGTGATTTTACTTTCAACTTGTTTTAAATAGTCTTCCTCTTTCAGTGCCCAATGTCGTTTGTTTCCTGGAGCATTTATGCAATCAGAAAATAAAACAGAAGTTTTAGATTTTCCACATATTGCAATGAGTCGAGTAACTTATATGCAAAGCAAACGGGGGCTGGAACCATTATGAACACATTGAACAAACCTTACATACGGGAAAGGCTCTTCCAAAAATTGCTTTTGTTCAAAGCAAGCAAAGATGGGGTGAGCATACTAGAATTATTCCTGGTTTACAAATGGAAAAAACCGGGCACCAAAAGCCTAAGTGAAATAATCCAGGGTCACGAAGTGCACACTAGAAACTAAGTGCCATACTGGTATTTTTCCAGAAACTTTTTCCCTATCAAAATAATACTGCCAGTTTGCTGCTTAGTGTTCTGAAAATTTATCATGCACATACACACACACATTTGCACTCTTCTCCCCTCCTTTACACACACACACGGATGCCTACGAACACGTAAGCTTGCAGCGACGCTCACAAAGAGCTACAGAGACAGTAAGCAGAAGCCCAAACCAGGTTACTTTGGCTGTGTGCTCTCCCCTCATCGGGTCTGAAATATCACAGTGACTGTGGGAACTTACCAGGGAAAAAAACCCTAAACAGATCTTTGCTAAAGATTGATTTACTGTCCAACACGCACAGAGAAACTGGAATGTGCTTTCCACAACAAATAGATTAAATCCAACTTTCATTGTATACCCTCTGTTTTGCAAAACAGACTATTTGTATACATTCACTAATCACATTTCTTTATTCTACTGGTAAACGTGATTCATATAGCAATTCTAAAGAAGCATGTACAGTTACGGTATCAAACAACACATTCAGCAGATCTCTGCTTGCAAAAATATCTATCATTTTTTAATAAATTAGTGCTTATAATACCAAGCCTACACAAAATTGCTCAAGATTCAGTCGTGTTCCTTAAACTACCAATTTCTAGATTTTACGCTATAATAAAATGTTTAACTTTATAGTTCTAATAACTCACTGGAAGTGCAGGAATTCTTTATACAGCAAGTCCCAGAATTAATGGATCCAGACCTTTCCAGTCTCAACCTCAAAGGAACTGGCCCTCCCCTTCAATTCCCAAGTCTTGCAAAAAAAGACTTTTAAAGCATTTGAACATTTGCTCTTCAGCAAAGCGCTGTTAGAAACACGCTGTACTTTGGCATGCGGATCATTATCCAGCTAAATTCTCATTTCATGCCTAACACCATTGTTTCCAAGCAGCTGGCATTTAAGCAACCTTTTCAGCTATTTTGGGGAACAGGTTTTGTGGCGAATAGGTTTATTTTGCCTGCTATAAAACTTTAGTGACCTTTTCCTTGATTATCCTCGTGCACTTTAGGTGTAAGTAGTGGGAAGGAGCAGCTCACTGGGCATCTTTGTCAAAAATCCTTCTACATTTGGATGTGCAACGAAGCCAGCTGAAGAAATGCCATTTCAGCATTCTCAGTCAAATAACTAGCATCGTACGGCCTGCGTATATAGAGGCTTGATGCTTAGACAGCTCCTAGTGCTAACACAAACAACTCACAGGTTTCTCTTCCTCACACATCTCTCATGAGATACAACCTCTTGCCTACTACACGTCCTCACGGGTGGAGGAACTCCTAAGTACTACTACTGCTGCTGCCACTAAAAACTGGCTCAAACCAGGGGAGAGAGTTAAATCAATTGGTAAAAGTGTATCTCGAGATAAGGACTGCAGTATAAAAAATAAAAACATTTAACCTGCTTTGTCCTGTTACAAGCTCAGAAATCAAGAGATCTCTGGTGGACAAAGGGAAATAGAGGAGTTAAGTGTGAAGACTTTGAAAAGATTGGATGAGGAAAAATCTGGTTAGGCGGGCAACTAGCAGTGAGAGAAAACGAGAAAGACTAGCTAGAGTGAATGGGACAGGAGGCTGTGCGCTATCTAGAAAAGGGCAACAGAAGCAAATCTGCAGGGTGTGATGCAAAATAAGTTACTTCATTTTTTTTCTCACTGAATATTCCTTAGTTTGGTGTAGTTCTGATTTGCAAAACTACTCCTTTTTTTCTCATAGCTGCGAATAAAGTAAGAGATGAACTCTGTACGTTACAAGGCTACATTAAACAGAGCTCTGAAATACCATGGCTCACATCGGGCTCCCCAAATTACCTGACGTTCATGCTGACCGTTCCTCAGCTCCACCTGCACAAACGAGGATAAACACCTCCGCGTTACTTCCCAGCAGAGATCGTGCGAGCAGAAGTTCATTACGTTTGTGAAGTTCGTGCACACAGTTGCGAGAAGTGCCACGGAAAAGCCCATAAAGCGAATACTGCAGCTAGTCCTAGTACAGTGTATAAAACCTAGGGCCATATACTGAATCATGCAGGGAAGCAAAACTCTCAACAGCTGCTCCTGAAGCTAGCACCACTCTTTCCACATACTGAAAGATGCGGCGATCTTAGAGAAAGAAATAGTGCGATCGTGTAATTAGAAATGGCACATATACACAGGAACCAAAAAAAACACCCCTGTACAAATTGCCTTAATTGTGGTATTTTCCAGCTCCTGACTGGCTTTCTAATGCCAGTGATGTTCTAGGTTTTCCGGATTTATAGGACTATAGATGAGATCGAGTTATCTTGGAAGGATAACACTCCTCTCCCTCGCAGACTTCACTAGTTGTGGTTGGACTTCACATAGCACGACAAGCTGCGTCCAGCAAATAAGACCAATGTCATTTCTCTGGTAATAATAATAGCTTCACTTACTCTAAACAAAAAACCCACTCCCATTAAAGTCATTTACAGGATGATAGATATGCTTGCGTTGACTGTATTGGAACAAGATTATTGCTGCTGAGATTGTAATTAACGCTTTTGCAGTTGACATGGCAGAAAGAGGGATTCTAAGTAGTTGTCATTTTGCAAAAATAATGATAGGATTGTCACATTTAAATAGAACACTTAAATACAGAAGTGATTTCTGAGAACGGTGTGTTTGTGTGTTAGGTATGAAAGTACTGCCTGTAAGAATATCACGCAAAGTAGAAATAATCATGGCAAGAAAGGAAAACAAGTTGAAAACAAGCTCGGACGTGCAAAAGTGGATTGCAGCTGGCCCTGAGGGAAGGCAGTTTGGTGATGTGGCACCGGCCTTTCCAACACGTGCTCTTTATGGCTGCAAAACTAACAAAGCACGGGAATGTTGATACCTGACAGCAAGCTTGTGGCTTTTGATACGCTTTGCAGAAAGCGACTGCTTTTCAGAGGAAAAAAAGAGACAGAGAGAGGATACCACTGGAACAATTTTATTTTGGACCTTTTGTAAAAAGTGTTGTTATTGGTGTTACTTGGAAGAGGAGGAACAAAGGGGTAAGGGAGAGGGTGGAGAAAACAGGAATTAACGCGTACTGTGGATTTATTAAGGATCTGAAATGCTGTGTGAGGACAAATTCCAGGAGCACCATCTAACAGCGTTCACGTTAAAGTCTAGAGGAAAGGCTGTGGATATGGGTATTCAGCAAGAAGTGGAGAGAGGAAAAGATGTGCTTTTAACTCTTCTTTGTTTAAACCTGCCATGCCTCTTAAGAGCCTTGTAAGTTATCATGTTCTCTTCAGCCTCCTCCTCTCCATAATGCAATGTCCCATCCTTTTTCAGACCATGATTGCTCCAGCTCCTTTACCACCATGATTGTTTCAGCCACCCTTCCGTATTTTAAATTCATGTTTATATCTTAAGAACCGAAACAATCACAAGCTAGAAAAACACAACGAAACACTATCAGATCGGTATGTTACCCTGCATTATCTGTAACACACAACTGAAACCACACGTTTGTAACTCTACACATCTTCCCTGAAGTCATACAAGAAGGTTCTTGACAATATGAATAGCAATGTAAATCTTGCTTTGAGGTCATAGGCCGAATATATTTGGAAGCATCACACCAGAAGCTGTCTCTGGAAGTGGCAGAGAGGGAACAGAGGTGCTTTCACATCGTTGAATCTGTTCTTCGAGTGAATAATGAGCTTCTGTATGAGAGTACTAAACGTACATATTTCATTAAGAACAGTTTGAAAAAGTGTGAAGTTGCTGCCGGCTTCCCCCAACACCCCACCAAATACTCTACGGCAGGTAATACTGCTGAAAACAACTTCTCCTCTTACAGAGCATTCCCACATTTTTACAGAGTGCATTCTTGAAGTAGCTGTACACGATTATGGTGTTTGTCTAACCCCAAAATTCTTTCTCTCCCCTTCCACCCCCCCCACAATACACACAGTATCAGCATCCTGAAGAATTTGTCTGTTGAAATACATAATTCCTGACAAGTTGCACCTTCGCATATGAATTTATCTTTGATTCTTCTGCCAGTGAGATACGGTTTCCGTTTGTTCAGAACAGAAGACTGCATGCTGCCTGGATACAAGCTGCTGCGTAAGATAAGCTGACTGTAATTTCAGTATACAGTGGTATATTTCTTGCCCTAGGATGTCCTTACTTTATAGCAGGTGGATGCATGCCAGTTTCTAATTGTTTGTCTTTAGACTGCTGACTTTCTTCTAATTATTCTCATCCTGGGATCCCTGGCTCATCTACTCCTCATTTTGCGCTAAATATTCCTTATAAAGGCTTTGTAAGCTTTCTTGCCTTCTTGTACGACTAGTATTTTCCCTATGAAATAAAGTCTTTGATTACTCTAAGCCTGGCAGTCAAAACCTTTCCAAGTTTTAAAAGCCATTGCTATCTCATTTTCCTTCCTTTTAGCCAATAGGCATTTCAGTGACTCCTTGGCATGTGAAACCTGCGGTCCTCTCTCATCTAACAAGTTACCAGGACGCTTTACAGTATGTTTACAAAGAATCCAGAAAGCTTTATTCTTCCTGCAGTATCTCTTGACCACTTTGATGCAGCATTCTAGTAAACGGAGACGTCTTCCTGGCGCTTGGATTATAAATTGTCTTTCCATAAGCACTGGTTTGTATCTACCTTTCAGATCCGGTAGGGTAAAGTCATTTTCTTTCCATTCCTTCCTTTGTATGTGCAAAGCTCACTACATACAAAGGTCAGGGGACAACGGGCATTTACTGTTCAACTACATCACTATTAATGGAACTATATGCAATTTGCGTACAATTTGCACTCTCGTCTTTTTGGGGCAGGAACATCTTTTGTTCTGTGTCTTTGCTGTAATTAGTATAATAGCACTCCTGATTTCCAGGCTGGGTCCCTAGGAGCCAACGTACCATGAATATATACTAGTATTAAGCTCGTGAAAAGGATCATGATTTTTTAAAGTCTATTAGTCTGTTGGCTTGTTGTGCTAGTTAACAATTTGGCATCACGTTCGCGCTGTCCAGTACACAAACAACAAAATAGAGATCTCAAGAGATCAATTACAGGCAGAGCTATGGCTGGCTACCAGTATTCTTGAAGGAATCAAAGCTACCTGGTATTCTAACTTATTAGACAACTTTTCTTCTTGATGAGTACTGCAACCCGTACTTTATGCACTTTGAAATATAAAAACTTTGTATACAAATTTTAAACCATCTCTCTGGCTTCCAGAGAAAGCACGTGTCTGCTAAAGAAATTAACAGGTTGAATTCATCTTTTAAACTCAAACTATCTATTAATTTATATATTAATTTCCACTAAAAATAGCTCCTTATTATGCTTCACGCATAATAAGGGAGAGTGTCTCAAAAAGGTTACAATTTAATGAGTACATTTTTAAAAAACATGGGAGGGAAGTGAAACAATTATTCTGTCCCAGAATATGGAGCAACTGAGACACAGAGGCTTAGACTCTGCCTAATTAGCAATCCTGCTGCTTTAGGCTCCCTCTGTCATCCATGGAGAAATTGGCACTTCTTCCACTGCATCATTTCAGAACCTAAGTGAAATCTGAGGTCTTGGAACATCTACTGACCGTGATTATAGTTCCGCTACGGCTAAAACAGAGAAAATTAGGCAGGAAGAAGCAAAAATCTTTTCAAGGTCAAAGACGGTCACTGGAAGACCTGAGACTTCACCTCGTGTCTGTTAAGAGGCAGTGCAGCTTTTAATCCTATTTTACGTCTTGATTCAAAGCCCACTGAACTCAATAGTCGGACTCTCGTGAGCAACAGAGATAAAATCTTCTGGGGAAAAAAGCAAAACCACATAGTTACTCGTTTCGTATGATGAATCCAACTATAAGAAAGAGTGCCTTTAAATATCTTTAGATTTAATGATAGTACAGTAGTAATTAATCACAAGCCTTCAGAATGATCACTCTAGGAATATGGGTATTTTTAAAAACATTTCTGCAAAGCAAAAAAAATCTGAGAGGGAAAAACCCACATGTATATTTATAGCTGTCAAGGTACATTGTTTTTTGAAATACACCCTTCCTTTTTTTTTTTTTTNAACAGAGATAAAATCTTCTGGGGAAAAAAGCAAAACCACATAGTTACTCGTTTCGTATGATGAATCCAACTATAAGAAAGAGTGCCTTTAAATATCTTTAGATTTAATGATAGTACAGTAGTAATTAATCACAAGCCTTCAGAATTATCACTCTAGGAATATGGGTATTTTTAAAAACATTTCTGCAAAGCAAAAAAAATCTGAGAGGGAAAAACCCACATGTATATTTATAGCTGTCAAGGTACATCGTTTTTTAAAATACACCCTTCCTTTTTTTTTTTCAACTAACCAAAAAAGAGCACAGCATGGATAATAAAAGCCACATTAGAATGTTGTAGAAACTTAAATAATCAAATGGCACTTTCCATACTGAAAGTCAAAGCAAAAACTCACACCAAGACAGAACAGCTCTGTGTAGCGATTCCAAACTAAAGTAGTGAAAGTATGCACTCCTGTGAAGAATGAAGTAACTTCATCCCGTATTTAGGCTCCTGAAAGTACTGAGAGAAGCTAAAAGAACTAGGCGGCTATAATTCCTGCATGTTTGTTAGAACCAAAGAGACAGATGAGAAGGTACGGCAAACTAACGACTGCATTATCAAAGCGATTTAGAAAAGTAGTTGTAACTTCCATAGTGCGCACAAACTTCAAGGGGTTTTCTAAGTTTTGCGGCTTGAAAATAAACTCAAAGTAATTCCTCTAGGAAATGTTGAAATGGAATTAAACATCATTACAGAGCTTTCGACACTTTGCCCTCCAATGATCCAAATTACAGAAACAGGACCGTGTACATAATGATGTAATTACATGCAGTCATGAACAGTTTAATTACTGCATGTCTGAGTGAGCTTTTTTTTAAAATTTGAGGGCACCCTTGGAATTTTCTTACTTCTATACCTGACTGATTTTAAGTATATCAATACTGTAGTCCTAGATTACAACGTCAGCATATAGAAATCGATTCCCTCTGAAGCGCCACAACACAAACAAAACCCAAGTACGCACTGAATGATACCCAGCACGTCTTTTTCTTCTTAGAAAATATTGCCTGTGGTCACGCGGAACTATGAAAGGTCTTAATTAGAAATTAATAGGCACCAAAGTAATTCTGAAGTTGTTGTTGGATAATCAGCTGCACCTTTAGTGCCTAAACACTTCATAAAGCCTATCCTTACCTCTTACCTTGTTTTATGGAAGAAGCGTGACACATCTGACACACAAAGCACGTTACCCTGACGACAGCACCACGCTGCAAAGAAAGCTTCCAAACCCCATTTTGGGACACACTGATGCAATACTGCTCGTTGAATAACTAAGCTGTGAAGTCATTTGCATCAAGGAAAAAGGTGCGTGATTCAACGGCGGGCTCACGCAGCGCTGTGTGGAGGTCCTGCTGGCAAGCTAGGGGTTGCTTCAAGTGTACCTTTGTAAAATAACGTCATCTGGATCGCACTGTTAGCCAGGCAGTAAGTTTTCCCTAGAATTTTCCTGCATTTCAGTAGTCACATTTGATCTATAAATGAAGTTAACAATTTTTATGGTTTTTTTAAACCTTCTCATTAGTGCTTCCACTGAATTAGCCAAGCCCAGTGAGAAATACATTTCGTAAAATTGCCTAAGGTACTGTCAAAGGTTTAAGGCTGAGCTGGCTATTAAACAGACAACACATGCTCTCTATTAACCCTTTCCCGTCGTGTTTCCCTGTCCCCCCCCTAGAAGGGGAAGGGAAAGGGAAAGAGAAAAGGCAGAGAGATTTATGTGTTGGAAAAAACCCGGCTTTAATGAAACAATAACAATGAAAAAAAGTACAATAAAATTAATGGGAAATAATGAAATATATACAAATATTTACGAAACCAATATTGAGCTCCCCCAACGATGGTCACATCACCACTGACGCTGAGGGCAGGCTCTGGGAAAGCCCCAGACTGGACTCAGGGGCAGACAGGAACTGCGTTCAAGATCAAACGGGCTGAGATTTGAAGGCAGAAGAACAGACAAAGTCCCCCTCGGACGTCAGTCATAAGAAAAGAGAGCTTGATCCTCACGATTCCTCAGCTTTAATCTGAGTATGACATGTATGGAATTAAATACTTTCCTGTCCGGTTTCGGGTCACCTGTCCAGTCCCACTTCTCCCCTCAGGCGCAACCCTTTTACACCCTTTCACTTACAGCACACAAGGGATTTAGCAGTGACCTTGGTTTCTATAGGAATACATATAAGCAAGAGCCTTTCTTGATACCATTCATAGCATAAACATCAAGTGTTACCAATCCCAGAAGCAGACACTGTCTGAAAAATATGTTGTCGGCTTCAGAAAGTGCAGTCACTTAGAAGAGACCTAATTGAAAGGTAAAATTACTGAAAGGAGAATTGGTTCTGTTCTGGTTCAAACCATAACAGATACACGAGACAGAAAGGAATGAACTGTAAGACACTGTGAAGCTGAGAGGGAGCACCAAACTGCTTGTCCTTTGTTACGAGGAAAAGCCAGTGAGGTTTGTGGATGAGAAAGAGAAACCAAAAGCAGAGCTTCCACTTTCCGTGAAAAAGCAAGCAGACAGATCCATGCCATACAATACCCATGCTCTCTCAGATTTTGCACTAAAAAGTTATCATAAAAAGTTTCGTTTCTCCTAACTATTTTGCATCACTGCAAGCTACAATTAAATTAAATCTCTAGTATGCATAACGCATTAATTAACTGGAATTCACAACCATGTTTCATACACTAAAAATAAACCCTTGTTCATTTAACCATCCGAAAATCTCACACAAACACGTTAAGAATCTACAACTGGGGATCCTACAGTTCCACAAGCAAATAATTTTAAAATCCATTCCTTTTGGTGATGAACTATTCCACCAAACAGACGAACATCTGCATCCATGTAAAACCCTCCTCTATCACACGAACTCTACAAACTGTACAGTAGCTATCCCGAGTCCTATGCCTGCCAGCAGCAGGACAGCAAACAAGGAGGCGCGCTAGAGCAGAGATGGAGAGCAGGTAGAGGGCAATTTAAACTCTAACCCAATAAGAATCTTTTCTGGTTTATCCTAAGCTTGGCTTCTCCTCAAGCCAATTCTCATTATTAAATGAAATCGATTCATTATTCCATAAGTGCGAATGTGCACTGCCAAAAGGGAAAGCACCCAACTTTGTGAGCAATTTACTGGTCAGCAAACCTTCACGGAGGAACCATTTTTCTTGCAAACAACATTAATTTTCTGTTCTTGATTGAAACAAAAAGACACCTTATACAACCATTGCTAAAGCCATGCTTCTATTAATATTAATACCAAAATCAAAATATCTTTGAGACTGAAAAGAAGGCAACTCTGATGACTTTGAGAAGCACTGCAAAAAAATAAAATTCAGAAACATTCCTCAAGCTGGAATCACTTCAGACCGGCACAGTTAACAGTACGTTCCGTTGAACAAGAAGTCCTTTTTCCTCCATACCATCAGTTCTTTACATTCCACTAATAATTTTAGCACTGCCCTCCGTAGTAATTAGCTTTAAATTTAATTGAATGTGCAGCAGCACCTTGAAAATACATCCTTGGGGGGAAAAGCATCTCAAAATTTAAACTATAATTTTAAGAGGAGGAGGACGGCAGCAGCAAGGCAGATGATGGAATGAGCATTACCACCCCCACGTGCACTAGCAGCACAAGTTATGCCTCAGCGTTCCACTTGGTCGTTTCAGTCCATTCACTGGAGTTACTGCAGGACATGTCGGAATAACTCCTGATACATCACATGGAAATGCAGATGATAACTCATGTCAGCTCCACTGGGATCTGCTTTTAAAACATACTTTAAGACAACACTAATTGCAGAGAAAGCCCTATTTGCTTTAGATTTTTTTTTCCAAGGGTTCAGCTGTTTATCTCCCTGCAGATCCAAACGTTTACTGTACTCTGAGAGTTCACTGTACTCTAGCAATTAAATTAATGGCTGCAGCAACAGCAAGAAATCCTTTAAACCCCTGTGGGCTTGTTCCTTTGATTAGGCTAGATCAGTGAAGCTACAGCTATTTGCAGGCAGATTAGATAGGCTAGGTTTTTATTGCCATTTGCACTAGAGATTGAAAGGTCATGTTTGTTGACTTCTTACCAAAACCCGTCTGTGAAAGTTTACTTTTAAAGTTATTCTTCAGGAATATTTTTAATATTTAAAGAGTACCATATGGAGCTAAGAATAAGAAATGACCTAACCATAGCAATACAAAGCAGAGTACTCCACTTTTCCAGTGAGCGGCAGAACCGATCTAACACCTACACATATATTTTCTCGTCTCTAAAAGCAAAGTTTGAAGGAATTACAAAACACGGGGCACTATTAATGTTAGGCTTTGGGATGAATCATAAAGTAGTTCACGATCGGTATCTCTCTCTGATTTTGTTTAGGCCGAAAGAACGTACTCAAGGGATGTTCATATTTCTTGTTTAAGTGTGCCATGCTATTTTTAACTGTATCATCTTTTTTTCCAGTAATTAAGAATGCCTATGATGCCAGTGTCGAAGGTAGCAACAAGCATCTCGGAACATCCTACAAGCATTAAGGCTGCTGTGCTATTTGAGGTGTCAAACGACAAACGCTCTGGTGTCACAAAATACCTTAGCAGCCTCGCGTGAACAGCGCTGCAATTCCTGATTTCCTTGGACAAAGATAAAAGAACACAAAAGTTAGCGGTAGAGCTGGGAAGTGAATCCAGCCTTCTGAAGACCTTATCGCCTGTCCTAACAATGAGACAATCGCTTTCTCAGATGATTTGCTTCTCTGCAGCAGTACAACAGTTGTGCTTTGAATGGTAATAACGCTTTAAGAACTTGCCCAACAAACAGCAAGATGACACCAGAAGCTAAACAAAAACCCATAAAAAGCGAGCTCCTCATATTTGTACTGCAGAGAAACAGCAGTAAACTAATTGAGTTTTGATGAAAATGTGTTACATTCCACACAATCAATCAAAACAACACTTTCCCCACACCTATTCATTCCATACGCAGTACAATTCACAGGCCCACTGAGCATTAAATGCTCAAACTACTGAACTATTTGTTTGCTTTAGTTCCAACACTAAAGTCAATAATACTTATCCCAAGAAGACCTGGGCTTAAAAGAAAGTGCTGTGTATTTTGATACCGTATTATTTATATCAACAAAATATTTTCTTTTCCTTCTTCCAGCTCTAAGTTCATATCTAAAGCAATTAATCAAAATAAGTATTATAAAATAGGAGATTTCTATCCCCCAAATGAGATACCTGGAACTTCGTTTTAAGAAATATGGTACTTTTTGAGATCTTCCAAGTTCTCAATACTTGCTCATTATTAAAGTCAAGATTAGTTAAACAACTGAAGAGAAAATAACATCAAATTACACTTTTTTAAAATATAAAACAGTTTACACTTTGTAACATGCAAGTTTCACACCAACTTATCCTGCTCCTGCTGCTCAAGAAAACAAAACTTTTAATTAAACTCTTATGAGAGGATTAAGAGAAACTACTATTTACTTTTTCCTTAGTGATATTAAACTAGGTCTCTTAGGCCGTTGTATTATAACCCTGTAATCCCACTCACTGCTTGTGCTGCAAGAGGGAAGCTGATGTCTTCAACTCTGCTCAAAAAGGCATTGTGCTCTGTGTGGAATTATGTCTCCTAAGGAGATGAGTGTGCTCTACATTTAATTTTGAAGCATGTGACTTCACCTGAAATTTTGAGATTTAAGACGACTTGCAAATACTAGAAGTATTCATGCCTCCATCCTAGCTGCAGCCCCGCAAATTCTGGTAATTTTCCCCTCTTAATTAATAGCACATGGAATTATGCTAGAACGCTATTTAAAAACAAACAAACAAAAAACCAAACCAAACAAAGCAACTCAAAAAAGATGTACGTGGCCATTTCCCAGTAGCTTGAAAATTATCTGCCTTAGGATATATCTTGTTTTCTTTAAAAAAATCATATGAATCCGGAAACAACATCTCATGTTTGGACTGTAAATTCTTCAAAAATTCTATTTTGTTTGCACAAATGTATTAAATTCTTTTAAAAAAACTGGGAACGTGCNTTAAAAACAAACAAACAAAAAACCAAACCAAACAAAGCAACTCAAAAAAGATGTACGTGGCCATTTCCCAGTAGCTTGAAAATTATCTGCCTTAGGATATATCTTGTTTTCTTTAAAAAAATCATATGAATCCGGAAACAACATCTCATGTTTGGACTGTAAATTCTTCAAAAATTCTATGTTGTTTGCACAAATGTATTATATTCTTTTAAAAAACTGGGAACATGGAGGGTTAGAGAACTCCATTAGGAGTGGAGACCAATGCCACACATCTTCCTAACAGTCACACAGATCGAAAAACTCTCTAGAAATATCTTTCAAAACCTCCAAAGGCAAGATTGCCAGACTATTCCTTACATACAGCCATAACAGCCTGTGTTGTGAATGTATGCAACAAGCGTAATCCGTGACAGTTATGGGAAAGACTATAGGAAATTAAAATGAGCAGCTATTAACGGCAATTCAATAATGCTTCTTTGTATTTTTCATTTTAAAGCAAACAAAGTAGAGTGCTTGAGGAAATGGCCTGGAAAGAAGCTGGGCATGGGATGCATCAGCTTCCTGAGACCAGGAATCAGTCTGAGACCGGGAATGAATCAGAGACCACAAGCTGCTTCTTATTACCTTGGCTCCCCAAACGAATGCTGTGAGCAGCCAGTGCTGAGCTTCCGGGACTAACTCTCAGACTGAGTCACAGCGACAACTCACACATCCTTACTTCCACATGGATATTAGGGAACGCAAGATTTTGGGGGAATATAATTCAGTTCATAATACAGGTCAGCTGTTTTCGACTTCCAGAAAATATGTGTCTCAAAACCAAGTGCCAATAGTTCATTATTTCTACTTCATATTTTTCAAATATTTATATTTTTATATCTATCTATATAAAAAAATATATACAGAAAGGTGTTCTAAAGTAAAAAGCAGAACATAATAAAACTGATCTTATATGTTTTCCAATTTCAAAAACTACGCAAAATATTTTCAAGTTTGTATCCCTGCAGTTTTTCAGTTCGGCGTCTGTGCAGGAAGCCACCGAGAATGAGCACGTAAGAAAACCACAAGGCAGCAAGAAATCTGGGTTGTGACTTGCCTCCTGATATCATCACTCCTTCATTTCTTCACACCCTGTAGCACAGCCTCTACTTGATCACACATTCACATTTGTTAAAGAGTCTTAGGAAAGGTGTTATTATTTCGTATGTAAGGCAGTAGCAACAAAAATACCTCCCAGACTTAATTTTTGTACTTCTCTGCATTGTAAAGGGGGAGAGAAAGCAAGAAACCTACTGGGTAAAGTTTCTGGGCTGGTTTTCTAAAGAACAGCTGCCTCTTAGCAGAGAATAAAAATCTTTGCATTCAAGTGGAACGCTCTAACTCTTCCCAAAAATCTCCATTATAGCTGTAGAGGAAAAATTACTTGATTCTCTACTTAAACACAAAAGAGAAATGAAGAAATACATCAACTCTATGGCATCTGTTGGGGGTTTATTTATACAGTATCTTTATGCCGTGCACTGGTAATAAAACAGAGAAGTTAATCATTCAGGAAACCGATTTAATTCAATAAACCACTGAACTTGGACACTCATCTTGGGTAATAGCAGTTTACTAGTTGCATGATCTGCACAGTTCTTTGGGGAGAATTCAGTTATCAAAACCAGATTTTCTCTGTCTTTTTCCTAGGCTCTATGCTCTCTCATTGTTGACTTTATAGTAAACATCAACACCAGCTACAGAACATGTCGCTTCACTTTTTCCTCATACTTCACTGTCTCTAAAAGTCAGCCGTATGTAACCCTCTTAACTCAGAGTGACTGAGGAAACACGGACCAATAACTTCAGTTTATAAAGCATAAACATGATAGATGCATGAAATAAATGACATACAGAAGAGGGACAAAAATCACCGCATGTGCTCCAGAAAAATGACGTTATGTACCAGCCACAACCCTTGGATGCGTTCTGTGGGAAGTTAACCCATTCCTTCCTCTGCTCTTCTATGTTAAGCAAGTTTTAAACCTTGCCAGTTGTTCTGTCTTTCCTCAGTTTGGAGTGTAAGGCTTTATCTCAGGATGGAAAGGAAGTTCTTAGACCTAGGAAAGCCCATTTGCCATTGCTTTGCGGTGACAAAGCTTCCTAGAAAATTTATTAAAAGTATGACACCTATCAGATGTTGCTTCTCTGTAGGAAGCCTCTCCAATTGCCTAGCAGATATGTTTCCCTTCCTCCCAGGGCTTTTTTTCCTAGGACTTTTCCCCCTGATTTTATGGCATCAAAAGACGCCTCAGTTATTTGCAAAAAGTAAAACCGTGCATATTAAAATATTTTGATGCCCAGTTCATAAAACTATTGGGGTCCTATGCTATCATTAGACTGGGAAGCAATTTTTTTGTGGTGTCTTCTGTCCCAGATTCGCCCTGGTTAATTTTTATAATGCTCTTCAGCCTAGAGGACCTTTTCATGTTTTATTATCACCAATTAAGGGCTTTCTTTTCAGAGAAAAGATGAATGGCATTGGAGTTCTGTAGTCTTCCTGCTTAAGGACACCAGAAAATTACAGTAAAGTTTCACACAATTGACATTTTAATATACTGGCAAATAGGCAGATGGGAATGAGGTAATACTCTGGAAAATTTGTAGTTAACTGCAATCAACAAATGGGTTATAAATTTAGGCTGCTAATTTCTCATGTTTGAACATACTCAGTTTGGGAACTACTGCAGTATCACCTAGAGAAACATCCCTGTGTGAGGACTTGGATGCATATGCTTTCACTCTTGTCTGATTATAGTGTATTGTTTTAATCCACAATCGGGTTGTGCTGAGTAAGAGTCATTTCCTAGATATTTTATAGTGATCAAACATTAACAGGCATAGGATCTAGGGTAACAGTCTATGGATCTAGTCCACAATGAGAGCACTTCCAGGGGAAATATTACTAACTGTATTAAATACTCCATTGCTTAACCCCAGTGATTTTTGTTAGACAGTAAAAAAGACTGTATAAAAAAAGATACATAAACCCACATATATTAAAGCCCTGTAATGCAACTGTGTTGATCGCAAAGTCCGGTACATATGGTCCACGACAGGCTGGAGCACAGACTCCAGTCCTGACCATATCACCTTGGCAAGTCTGTCACTGGCCATACCGCACAAATTTCCATTTCACCCAGTATCAGAGAATCCCAGCA
Source organism: Steatornis caripensis (assembly GCA_013398225.1). Taxonomy (NCBI): domain Eukaryota; kingdom Metazoa; phylum Chordata; class Aves; order Caprimulgiformes; family Steatornithidae; genus Steatornis; species Steatornis caripensis. The sequence continues at coordinate 377,040 of VZSC01000926.1, read as the reverse complement.
TGGCAGGGGCTGGCAGGGCCCC
>VZSC01000926.1:325306-375991 GCA_013398225.1 Steatornis caripensis | reverse complement strand
CTTTTCTTAATGTACCCTAGGATGCCATTGGCCTTCCTGTCCCCAAGGGCGATGGCTGGCTCACGGTGACCCTGCTGTCCCCCAGCACTCCCAGGTCCTTCTCCGCAGAGCTGCTCCCCAGCAGGTCAGCCCCAAACCTGTCCTGGTGCATGGGCTTGTTCCTCCCCGGGGGCAGGACCCTACACTCGCCCTGATTGAACTTCATCAGGTTCCTCTCCGCCCAACTCTCCAGCCTGCCCCGTGCACGCTGAACGGCAGCACAGCCTTCCAGCGAGTCAGCCGCTCCCCCCAGCTTTGTATCACCAGCAAACTGCTGAGGGTACGCCCTGTCCCTTCATCCAGGTCACTGATGAATGTTGAACAGGACTGCATCCAGCACTGACCCCTGGGGAACACCGCTGGTCACAGGCCTCCAACCAGACTCTGCCCCACTGATCACAACCTGCTGAGCTCTGCCATTCAACCAGTTCTCCAGCCAGCTCACTGTCCACTCATCTAGCCCATGCTTCCTAAGCTTACCTATGAGGATGTTGTGGGAGACAGCGTTAAAAGCCTTGCTGAAGTCAAGACAGTAGCTTTACAAATCCTTTGGAACGTTCCAGGAAGCCACACAATATCAAACAAGACGCGCACCCTAAGGAGTCTGTTTGCCTTGTGCTAACCGCAAGACTGAGGAGTGAGCAACAAATCTCACAGCAAACTACTACCAAACAGAAGACTCGATCAATCACAGCATAAAAACATTTTTTTTCAGGAAGGACGTAAAGTAGGATGCACTGAGCAGCTAGCAACAAGTAAGCTGACCTGAGCACAAGTCACAGCTTGATAAAACTTCAGAACCAGCTAAAGGAGAAAGCATTTTTCACAGCTATTGTCAGAAAGCCAGACAGTCTAAGTGTGACCAGCACGCCCTCGTCCTGTCCCGCGACACGGCTTCACAGGGCACCGCAACTCACACAGGAAAAGGCTGCAGATACTTCTGCGGTGCCGCAGAGAAATTATCAGACCTTCCCTGCGTTAGAAGATATAGCAACGGCATGTCTGTACGACACCCACAACAAAGAGACATTTTAAAAAGTAAATTCTTCAAAACACAAAGATTAAAGTACAGTGCTACTGCTGACTGCATTTATTTCTAGTGCACGGATACCACTTTGGGAATATTCTTCTCGTATCAGCTTTTATTTTCACTTTCAATGAGGTGGCATTACCAGCATGTTAAAGAGTTCATTCATTAGAATGAGAAAATTTCTTATAATAGTATAATAGGTTTTTCCTCAGTCATGGCTTCTTTAATCTCTAACTGCATATTTGTATACGTGTACATACATTCTCTCAATCTCAGACACATTATATTGAAGTTCTGCACATAGACATTTTTATTCTAATATTGGCAATTCATGGATTTCCAGTGTGCTTAATTCTCCCCTACCGACAAAACTCTCCGCGTTATTCATTTCACACAGAGAACGGTCGTATTTCATGCACTCCAACCATATTACAAAAACTTGGGATTTTTTAAGTCTTTGTACATTTTGGATTAATAGAAAGTCCCAAAAGCCCAAAAGACATTAGTGTTCAAATGAATAGGAATGGCTTTTTGATCTTAAAATTGCAGCAATTATCATCTCTCATAAATTGCAGAGGAAAAAAAGTAGCTTGACTAAACGTTATTTGCTTCCCCCAAAAAAGTGGCATCTAGCATCTGTCGCACTGAACGCTAAAGTATACAAGAGAAAAGGCTACTTGCTTTTTTCTTAATGTTATGTAGATCAAGTGTCATTAATAATAATACGCAGATATTATTAAAAAACCTCAGTCAAGTACTGATTTTTCAAGAAAAGTAGATAAACCAGGATTATTAAGACTAATTTGTTACCATCAATAAGCCAAGTAAAAAATGCTGCGTAAAAGCAGACCACTTTTTAAAAACGAACAGCTCAGGGGATGAGGTCCCTCAGGCCTTAATTTCCCAGATGTCAAAAACTCTCAGGAATTTTAAAACTGATTATTAAACCATCTAATAGAAATTCACAAGCACAGAACTCTTCTCCTATTATGTTACTGTGGTGTTTTTAACTTAAATTTTAAACGTACAAAGCACAACAGACTACAAAGACACTGATAGTACATCTCACTCTCAGGAACTTTTCTACTAGTCAGGATTTCTGCTGACTCTTTTTCTCCCTCCCCATTGTGTCTTACTATTAGCCATCAAGTTGCTTTCTATATAATAAACTTAATAAAACTTTCTTTTGTATTTGAACATTTCATAGCAATTCATCATTGTCTTAAGCAGGATGGTTGTGAGGTACACCTCTCCTCAAAGAACAATCTCGTTGCCTTCTTTGACAGTGGCATTCACTTTGACATCACCTTGAAAGTATTTATGACGACGTGTGTCAAACAGAACAGGATTCTCCTCCATCGTGACTGCTGAGGTGGAAGAAGTTACACACCGGAGATTACGTTGAGTCAATATGACAGGTATTTTCAAATCAGTACCAAATATAGATTGCTTTTGGCTTGATAGCACTACGTTATGCAGTCCAAAACCATAATTAGTTGATCAAATCACATGACATGTTTGCTCATTCGCCATCTGTCATTACCTCTAGGTGGTCACCTTCTTCCAGAAGAACACCTATGCCTGTATTCTTGCTTTCCCAGATGTTATGGTGATTTTTCCTACATGTATCCTATCCATCAAAGCCATGTAACAACCTGCTGGAAGCATACACAGCAATGTTGGACAAATTTACCGCAAAGACTTTTGCTATCTGCCGGGAGGCAACAACAGATTTAGCACAATTCAGCTTAATGATTCTCAAACATGCTCCTCCAGCTGGAATGCTCAAAGACACACTCCGAGCACTACGAATTGTTTGGGAAGGCTGAAAACGACTTCAAGATTCTCATTCCTGGGGTTCTGCTCTTCTGGAGACACACTGCCCTTCCAATGTCTAGAAAACGCATCTCTCTCCCATTAATGGGCCTGAAGAAAGATAAGGGAAAATACGGCTACTGTGTCGGAAAACAAATCTCTTATTTTCCTCCCACCCCAAAAGCAGTGGTGTATAAGTTTTCTCTCCCCTCCTGCCCCAGTATTTACAGGAGTACATGTCGCAGTGTTCTTACGGTCCCTCCAAAACAGATGCAACAGCAATAAGGCTGGTGCTTATAGACTCGAAGGCCAAAAAGGAAGAGCACAAGGATATAGTTACAGAAACTCAACACAGATGACTAGCTTGAGAAGTGTGTCAGCAAAGGAGAGAGGTGAACACTTTCCCTTGAAAATGTTCAGGGAAAATTGCAGTATTCCTTAAAAAGATATATTAAAATAGTGTTTATTAACAAAATATTTCTGAATTTTCAGAAATAAATGTTTTAATACCTTCTTAAAATTTAAAATTATATCCGTGTTAATACTTTAATCATCCTTTTATGTTAAAGAACAGAACAAACCTTTTTGGTTGAATCGAAACAAAAATGTTTGGAAAATTTTCATTCTGTTCTGAACGAGGAAGAACATAAGGAAGAAATCGTTTCTAATCAACTGTTTTAAGGAGAATGCACGGTTACTGTGGTACAGGCTACCGTCCAACGTTACTTCCTAAGGTCTGACCAGGATTTTTGCTACTATTGTCTTAGTTCCTGAATTTTTCAGTCAGCAGATTTCTCTGTCTAGGTATTTTTCTAGGTCTCTTTTCATGTCCACCATCTTGCTTTTTAGTCTTAGCTTTGCAAACGGCTATACAGAGCACGTAAGGGCTAGGTGAATTAGCAAACATAAACAAGCAAGAGAAGACAGCACCCAAGGTGACACAGGCTCCCAAACATTTTAATGTTTATATGATTGCAATAAAACCTATTGAATTAAAAAGATTATCAAACAATTACATCTTTTCACTTTCTGACACCAATATGGTTTGATGATGAGAAGGAAGTTTTTGAAGGCAAGCATCAATTTCATTGGCAAAAATATTATTTCTGTTCAGCTAGTCAGTTGTGGTTTTTTCTTTTAAGAGGGTATAAAGAGCGAATCCAAATTAAAATTCAGTGTTTCTACTTGCAACATTCAACATAAATGAAAGGATTAAACATAAGACTTTCTACTATCACTTCAATACATCAAAGATAATTTGTATGGCAGGAATCATTATGGTACATGAAAAAGGAATGAAAAGTTACAGTCGTCTTCTGTACTATTTATCAATTCTTCAATCTAATGTACTTCATACATGTGTATCTGTTGCAGTATTTGGAAACCTTCATAATCCATCCATTCCTTGATTAATATTCAGCAATGCGAACAGGAGAGCACATGGGATTCAGCATCCCAGTCACACCAACTCTCTATAAGTTACCCTGCACTATTCATGCACTACTTCAAGGCACCCCTCAACACTGCTGCACTTCAGTCTCTTAGCATTAAACGAAAGGAAGCGAGCAGAACAAAACAGCCGAGAGCTACATTTTCGCCCAATTACGAAGTAGCATAAATGTAAACGTTTTCGTTGGAGCTGCCATACAAACCTGCACCTCCACCCCAGGAAAAATACATATATTACACACAGTGCTTTTCTCAAGTCCTCACTAACCTTGCTGGGTTCAGTGGGACTTGTTTGTGTACTTTTTGTCAAGTGTGTGAATGTTTCTTTGCAGGAAAGGGAAGTAAGAGGAAAGGTATGAAAAAAAGAATACCGCCGAGGGAAAAAACCTGTAACACCAAACCAAGTTTTATTAGGCCAAGACAGATTTTTCTACATTCAGATCTATCCAAAATTTTGTGATGAGTTCCTCATATTTTCCTTTTTTTATTTGTATCACTGACTAGCAGACTGTCTTGATGTTTTAGTTTGATACAAACTCACCATTCTTAGTTGCTTAGCCCATTTTTTTTTCTTTTTTAGAACATTGCAAGTACCAAGCCTTCATCAAAAAGCAAGAAATACCCTTTGGACAAACTTAAGTCCCTGCCTGTTGTAGAACCCTGTATGCGACTCCCCCACACAAGTCCGGCAATCCTGCCGATGGTCCAACACCTGTATTTTCAAAGCTCGTTCACTTTCCTTGCAGGACTGCAGGAGAAACACAAACCAGGCCCTCTGGAAAGCACAGAACTCTTCTATGCTATTCAGACTAGAGTATGAAACAGCTCCAGTCTCATACTTTTCCCATCAATACACAATAAGCACGTGCTTTAGTAATGCACGTATAATCAACAATAAACACCTTAACCTTAGCAAGGTGAAGCGGTATCTGTCAGAGAGATGGAAAATGCATGGAAGCACGGGTAGGGTGGTGTAGGTTTCCAATCATTTGACATTTACTTGCTTTTATTAGCTGTAAGAATGCTTGGGGTTTATGTTTTCATTTTTAGCTTTGAGCACTCTTAATTGACTTCCAACTAAATTTCTGTTTGCTGGACTATGAATTTAAATGTTGTTGTCCGTTAGTTCCTCATTAGTTTCTCTTAGTTTAGTCTCACTAAATGACTGCACTTTAACATATTTATAATTAAAAATCAGAAGTTAGATAGACAATTCAAAGTCCAGCAGTTTCTTATAGGGTCACTGTGCAACACACAATTTACCTGCCAAACATAGGGTTTGAGAGAAACTGTCTTTTAATTCCCAATTTATTTATTGGTGATACTACCATGAAAGAGCTGGACAGAAAAGCAGCATAAAGTCAGTGGAGAGGTGACTTCAGGGTTGCCATGGCAATTTGTCTGTGAACGTTCCTCTGTCTGTATTTGGGTGTCAGGAAACTTTGTATTGAGCAAAGTGAGCAGATAAGAAGGTTTAGTCTATTTTAGGCTAAAAGAAGCTTGGAGAAAAAGCCTGCATCCCACAGCAAATTATGCAAGGAAGTTGGCACTAGTAATGTTTTTTAATTTCTGTAAGCATCTTACAACTATGAATAATTGATGTATAAAACCAAAAGCACCGTATCACCCTCGTTCAACCAGAGTACCCAACGATGACTTTAGCCTCTAGCTGGGTCGCGCATGCTAAGTACCCCGCGATGCATTCAAAGCGATGCTATACAGCGATCAGATCAGCGATCACTAACACAGAGACCAGCCCCTAGTGCTGACGTAAGAAGTTTAAAACGGAAAAATTAAAAATCGCTACTTTTCAAAGCGCTTACATGTGGAAAGTTCCTTACTGCAGGACTATTTTCCTGTAGTTTTTGTTTCTGCTGTCTAAAATGGCCCTCTTCTGTGCTACAGTCCTGATTAGAAACATGCACTTAACTATTACCTATGAGTCTAGATAAGTAAGCGCTGCCTTGCACCTTACAGGTTGTTCCTATAACAAGTCTCTGCTCCTAAATAACTCGGAATACTTCTTCTAGAAGAAAGAGTGAGTAGAAAATTTGCATACAGACACACTGAAAGAATGGGCTCTTGACAAGGACTGGAGCTTCCTCAATCGATTTCTAAGCAAACCTGAACATTGCCATTTTGACGACAAACTTGTTTTCATTTGAAAAAGGAGTCGTATTAAAACTGAAACGTTTTGTAGGAAAAGGTTGCTTTGAATAACATTGCCTACAAGAGAAACGTTCAAATGAATTCTCACCTTATGATAAGCTTAGAACATTTCAACTTCATGATTTTCATTAATTTTATTTTAGCCCTTCTAAAAACTAAAACATATTTTCATACTAGAGAAATTATATTTTCATACCTCAGAAATTCTATATCCTTATGATGCGAATATGGTATTTTTGTGACTCCAATTGAAATTGACCTAAGTGCTGTGGAAATTTCAGATTCAGAATTTTCAGCCTGATTTATTTCCAAATACTTTTTTAAAAAAAAAAAAAAAAAAAAAGAGAACTTTATATAGGATAGTATTGCTACTTCCTACCAAGATCTCTCCTTAAACCATGTAAATAGCATTCTACACTGGTATTATCATACTCTGAAGATATTCCTTATTTCATAATTCAGGATATTTGCTCTTAATTCACGTGTAAGCAAGAAATGTCACTGAATGCCTGACTACCCTGGGTAGGTATCGCAAATTCTCTGAATATTAAGGATGCATTCATTTGTGTGTGCGCACATGCATCTGCGTATATTTTTCCAAATAAAGAATCATTTGAGATATTATTTTTTTTTGTTTGACAACATATTTTCATATTCATTTTGAATTTGAAATATTCAATTTGAAAAAACAAATTGAAGAAGAGGTTCAGAAACAGTTTTCAAAGAAACCCATGCCAGCGTGAACGTGCTGCTATCAAAAGCATTACTGAAAAACCTACCTTGTGCACTACGTAGCTTTGGAAATACTCAATAAAGCCAGGGAGAACACAAGGTACATTTAAAATGAAATTTCTGCATGTCTGCCAGAAGGAGGTAAAACGTGCAGTCACAACCAAGAAATTAGTACAATTTTCTTTCGTGTTTTTCATTCCTCTGTTCATGTAGCAAAAGTTCCAGCTCCTTTCTTAGGTCTCCTGCTTCAGACAGCATTTTAACAAATGCCTTTCTGATCCCACTAAGTGGTATAACATGTCCTTTTCAGATCTACGCTTTCTGGAACATAATGTTTCCAGTCTAATTACAAAATTCATAGGAAATCCTGATACTACCTAGGGCAATAGAGTCCTGGCTAATAGAAATGGCTTCTCTATTTATTTTCAGAGAGTGAGAGTCAATAATTAAAGCCTGGAGCTTACCCACTTCTCTAAGCAGCTGTAATAACCAAAGGAAAGCCCATTTTGTTGGAAGTAGCCTGGTGAGATAGGCATTTTAACAATAGAGAGGAAAAAAAGTGGGTATGGTGGTCCTATTTCCAGCTTTTATTTCACATTTCTCTTGTGAAAAGGTCAAGCATGGGCAGCAGCATGCAACTCTTTAATGAACAAAGTCTTTAGTGTTTTCTCAGCTTTCTTTTTTGCTTCAATATGTGAAACATCCGTACTTTTAACTACGTCAAGTCTAAAACATATTGAATGCTGTGTTCAAAAAGTCCATTTCTCAATTTCTTCAAACTTACTGATCCTATTATCTCAGAATCACTGATACAAATTATATTACGGCTAAAATTTTTGTAATTACTTATGCCACATCAAAGCTGCTTTGTACATATTATTAAAGAAAAACTAAAATTCACCTTCAGAATAAACAAGATAAATCACTGTACACTACATTACATTCAATAGCATACGTCTGGTTAATAAACTAAGTAATTCACTTTGAAAAAAATGAAAGAGAGGTTTTCTTGTTAATGGATAGTGAATGTTTTGTAATTTTCACTTTATATTATATCAAAACACAAGATCTCCCACAAAAAGCAAAATTTATCTGATGATAACGTAAGTAATAAACTGGCATAGAATATACATTTTCAGATGCTTTATTATCCATTCTTTGTTACACTCCAGCTTCTCAAATAAGCAGACTTTTGCAAGAAATATGTGAACTATTATCTTGTTGAAAATGCATTTACTATTATCACAGAAGAATCTGTTTGGACATACGTTGAGTCACGGTTAAGCACGCAGGCCTATCTTTTTATACAAATAATTCTACTGCAGATATGAACCAGAGAAGTGTCAGAAAGTACCTTTTTGCTGGTAAAAATCAAGCAGTTACAACTGCAGAAATGCTTATTATAATTCCCTTTTTAAAGTACACTTTTAGAACAATTAAGCCTTAATCCTTTAGGAAGTAAACCTCTCGCACTCTTATTTGCAAGAGCATCATCTATATTTCTATTATATAAATGGTAGCCTGAAAAGAAAGGTTTGCATGGTAATTACTTCATTTAAATAACACAATTTTTTTTTTATTAATGTAAGGAACGCTCAAGTAAAGACATCAGGATTAGACTCATAAAAGACTCCACTATCTAAGACGTTCTGTAAATCAAAAGTGAACACAGGAGATTAGAAAGCTTTTTTCATGGGAAATTCTGTTATGTTTAGACTAGCAGAAAATTCGTGTGGCTCTCAAACTTGCCTGTTCCAAGCTAGTAAAGAAAAAAATGCAGGTCCTTAGGAGAAGGTCATCTCAACGTTTCCTCATACACTTGATAACACAATAATAAGCAGTTCCCAAACACAACTCATTAGAGAAAACTGAGCTGCACACCACCTTAGCACATACATAACTGCATCTAAGACTGAGGACTTGCTCTCATACTTCCATTTTCTTTGGACCAAAGGTCCCTAAATTGTGGATTGCCAGCTAATAACTCTCTACCTCTTATCCCTTAAGCTACCTTGACTTTCCAGTGTTGACCATTAAAAATTGTATTATATGGACACCCGGCAACAGTAAGAAGCACAGAGCACTTGTATAAAATGTCATGGAACCTCCACTACCTCCCATTTGTTTTACCCCCCTTGATTCCACCGTAGCCAAATTACACCAGCAACAACCAAGAATATGCTAAGATTTCTCAAGTTTTGTACCCACAGGCGTACTCCATTGTTGTTAGTCCGTCCAAAATAATTTCTCTAGGTAATGAATCCCTGTAAAATTGTATTTGTTTTCTCATGCTGTTCCCTAAAACATATAAACTACTAAATAGTAATACACAGGAGAAAGCACCAAAATGCTAGGGGTTTATTGATACATTTTCCTAATAAAGGGCCTGATGGGTTAACATTTTAATTAATATATATTATGTAGAGAATGGAATCCCTTATTTCAATGAGAAAAGGAAGGAGTGGAGGGAAGAAAGATTAATTATCAGGTTAAAAACATTGTAACTGTAACTGTCAGGTCTGAGCATGTTTTTATGTCCAAGTTATAAGCCTTGGAAAAAAGGAGTTTGTGACACAAATGCTGACACAACACTATGGTCATTCGAAACACAACACTATAATTATGTTTTTTGATTGCCAGCTGGTTGAAAGAATTGCCATCCAGAAAAAAAATTACAATTTTTAGCTGGAAACAGTCAATCAGAATTCCTGGATTATAGAAAACTCATACAAGACACTATTATCTACACAGCCGCAGCCAGGAGATGTCAGGGAATCAATTCATATAACACGCCAGCTTAATAAAATTTGCATACAAAATTTATGAATACAATAATATTCCTTTATATTGCAAGTTATTAATGGTCAATTTAATGAATATCTACAGCCGAAGTGCTTTGGTTCTGTATGATATTTTAATCATCTTTAGCCATGTATTTAAATGTATTCCATTTTATAGCCATCAGCTCCTTGCAGATAAGACAGCCTTTACATTTGCATGGAGACATTTGAGGTAGCTACTAATTCTGTCTTTATGCTGTTATTGATTTCCTTACAATTTACTACATCAGGAACAGAACTACATGTGCCATTACAACAGTACTTGTTTTAGAGCCCAAACTAGACTAAAAAGGTGTTTATGAGAAGTACTACACGCATAATCATTCTAATATTTCTTTATGTTTACAATACACAGCCCTACATTGCTGGAAATTCAACATTCCCTTAAGGCAAAGAAAAAAAGTTGAATTCAAATACCAGTAGCCTTAAGATGAAGCGGTATTCTCCTTATTCTATATTTACATCAAAACAATGGATTTGTTGAAAGCTTATTTTTATTTTGTTTTAATGAAGGTATTATTCAAAAGTTCATTTTGTAGTTTATCTATAGAAACAAACAGTCGTGAATATAAATAGCCTTGTAATAAGCATCTGAAACTTCTACTTGGATACATGGTAGGGCAGGAAGGCAAACTAAAGAAAGCAAGTCCTAGGAGACTGGAGATTTTCTTTATGATACACAAAACCAGCATCTCTTAGATCAAAGCTAATTATCGTTCCATGGAATTCACTGTAAAAGATCTGAGAATCCCTACAGGTCAGTAGAAAACACTTAGACTTTGAGATGGGACATAGCAGGCATAGTTTTACAAAATAATTCTGCCCGCGGAAACCTAACAGCCTTAAGGGCTGTTTGTTCATGGTCATTGAATTCTCCATCTGGAAGTGACAACAAAACCTATTTGGCTCCATGATTCCTTTTTTAACATACGCATCTGTATTGACTTTCTGGGTCTTTTGAAACAGGGTACCAATCTGAAAAAAAAAATTGTGATAAATGATACATAAACGACAAATGTTATTCTAATCAAGGTGTTTTACTAACCTTAAAATGAGCGTGTTATCCACAAACAGATTTTTCTGAGACGTACTTTCTAGTGGGAAATTCACGTCCTACTCATAAGCATATGTAACCTTAAAAACATTCATTTCCATAGTTGTTAACTGAAATACAAAGTATGTGCTCAACACACGGCCTAACTCTAATAATATCCACAAAAAATTGATGAGATGCAATCTTCATCCTAGTGCTTTTTGAGGCGAGCAAGTAATCATAAAGTTAGAGTTATTCTTTTTGTTTGCTGTTTGCTTGGCATGTATAATCAAAGGAAAAGTAGTTAAGAGACTCAGCAAAAAGAGATAAAGGACGCTACATAGGACACTCGGGCCATAATTACTCTTCTCTCAGGTAGTCTACTATGTATATGTATATGTAAATGTATACTCCTGTGGAAAACCTGAGTCCCTTGCAATTGAAACGATAAAAGACTAAACCTAAATCTCATGCTTATTTTTGATATATCACTCAGTTTCTCTCATCATTCAGTCTCAGCTAAATATAAATCTTTGCACCCTTACAGAATTTAGATCTGCTCCTATAACGTTAATGGCTCACAAAGATATATGTTTTGAATACAGGTCATTATAATTCATTAAAATTATTTTTAATCCAGTTTCACTTTCTCCATCTCATGAAGCAAGATAACATACGCATGAGCAATTGGACTAAAGCAACAAATCAACATGAGAATGGAATAATCTAGACTAAATTACATCATACTAGTGCTGCAGATCCTCAAAAATAAAACATGTGCCTGATAAACAATAACAGGAGTATCTGAATATACAGGTGTATTTTAAGCTATAGTGTGATTACAATATTATATACATTATTAAAATATTTCAAAGAAATCTTATTCTTAAATAGGAACACACTGTCTTCATTTCTATATCACTAATGACACTACAAACAAAGAGTTTTTATGAGCAATGACAATAATTTGAAAACCTCATCCAAACTCAAACTTCTTTTCCTATGGATTTACTTCTCAAGGAATTGGTTTAGTGCGGTTTCTCTACTGCCTAATAAAAGGCAAGGCCCTGTAAAACCTTCGCTTTGGGTCACCATTAGTATCTCTCCTCCACTCTAACTGCCTGCTTACATTTGACAGATTCTCTGCCCCTCTGCCAAATCTAGTTGAAATTGGGCAAGGAACTCTTCCAGTCTGAAGATAAATGATAACATTTAAGTGTTATCATGATGCACACATGATAAATGCTTACTATTGTCCACGCACAAAATTCTTTCTACTTCCTTACTTGCAAATTTAGTCCAGATTGATAATCTCACTTAGGAAAGACAGTTGAATCTCTGAAACAGTAACATATTGTCCCTGCACATACATCATTCCTTTTATTTAGAATCAGTTATAAGCGTGTAACCAAAGACGGTAATATGCAATAAGGTCTTTCATTTTTTATCATGATTTCATAAAACTTTAAAATGTTATTCTTGTTAGTTAAATACAGCATCTGCTGCAACAAAGTCTTAGTCAAAGCCACTTTTATTAAGTGACCTCATTTGAATCAGTTGGAAGAATTTAAATTAATAAGGACTATTCACAGCAGCACACAAAGGTCAAATTAGCACCACCTTTACTGCTCTTCGGTGTTTGTTTTATTCTGTTCTGTAAAAGTGCAATAAGATAACAACACGACTTTGAAAATTGCATAGGAATTTATTTACATTGTATACATGACTAGGGCCACAGCCCTAGGCTCTGACCTGCAGTTTGCTGGCACAGGAACTTTTCTTCTGGAACAGCTTTGCAAGCAAGAGTCCTCTGTATTCAGAGGAGCAACACACTGTGTATATGCACAGCATAACTTGCAAGCATCTGATAAACACTGCTGCCATTCTGCTACAAAGCCATACCATTGCTGTGGGTGCAGCTCTCTGGGTACGTAAAGGATTATCCACCCAGCCGGTGGAGGGACAAAACTGGTAAACTTTCTTAAAGTTCTGGAATTGTATTCCAGTGCTTTAAAAAGGAAAAAATGATGGCAACAATACCATCTCTCTTCTGCATGGCTAGACTTTCATAATCAGTAAAGGGTTATGTCTCATCATCTTTTGCATGTTCAAGGCTAGGCTACTTTTCAGCTCCCTGGTAATAACATATACTTCAAATCACACACACACATACCGTGTTTTAAGCTTCCATTTACTGCTTGAGCAGTCATTTGACAACTTGTGAAGTGGGAGTTCTGGTGAGATTGAAAACCTGTTGACTGAGGTAGAAGCCCAGAGCAGCAGGGAGAAAAGAAGATTCAGAAGTTTATAACATTCTGAAAGTAAGTATTGGAAATCACCTAGCCTCCTGTTAGCCCATTCAAGTACATTTACATTGTACAGGGACTTAAGAGAAAATATGCTTCCACATAAATTTCCAAGCTGCCAAGCGCAGCCTGGTTTTAGGACTTACACATCACGAACAAAAGATAAATTAAATCGCTAGGATTGTGACTTAGGTTTAATACAAATCAAGAAGCACTCCAAATTACTGTGAGTAGATCTATAGGGAAGCAAAAAAGGAGGAGGAAAAAAAAAAGAGACGCTTCAGCTGAAGCTGCATAGAGCTCAACAGAAACTGCAAAATTCAACAGTGAAGTAAGACGAAAGCCAATACTACTAAACTCCATGCTGTATGTGGTTAAACTGTAAGACTACACCAAGGCAATAGTTTTGGTATCTTCAGATGGCATGTATTTACCTAAGTGTCTCTAGGAATTAGGAGGGTTGTTAGCCTTAGCCATCTACCACGGTCCATCGTGGCTTTTTTAAAGCATCGAAGCACAGAAGAAGCAATTATCCTACGAAGTGAGTAGGGAAACCTATCTCTGACAAAAGCCATGAACACCTACGATATAGCACAAAGCCAAGGCACAACCCCGTCTCAACATAAAAATGACATAAAGGTGTGTGATCCTACAGTGTGGCATGCTACTGCCGCTGCACAGCTTTCCTGTTCACCGTGTGTTTGCTCTGCCTTTGGCCATACCATGCTGAAGCCACTGTCCTATCTATAGACCTCGTCTTATTACTAAAAGCCAATTTGTATACCAAATACACATTACAGACCCCCCCAAAAAAACCTATGGAAACCGCAGGAATCCTGAGAAAATCGGCTGTTCTGTGCAGTCAGTTAAGTAACTTTCAGCTTCACTCTGTTTTCGCTGTGAACATAGCAGTTGATCCTTCAGCCACTTCTTAAGGACGCCACTTCCCATCGACGAGAACAACGTGGCTCATATCTGCAGGTCAGGGCCTCACAATTATCTTTACGCATGACTCGGATCCACTAGAAAGCACGTCGTAAAACATAATTACAGTTTTTGTCCTCATAGGCAAAATTCATTTTCACAGCTCGTTCATGTCTCAGGTGTAAGATCTTAGTAATCCAAATCAAGGCGGGTTACTCATCATTTACTTCTATAGGCCATTACTCAACAAACTGCATAAGCATGTGCTCAGCTTTAGGCATCTGGATGGCCTGTTTGAAAGTATATGGTAGTTCCTGACCCAGGCCATCAACCTCCTGTGGATTTAAGTGAAGGAAAAATACCTAGTTGTGCTTTCAGTTTAAATTCTAAACAATGACCTCTTGGAACAAAAATCTGGACTCTGCGTGTAGGCTTCCGAGAATAGAGGGTAAAATTGCAGTTCTACTGCAAAGAGTCTGTATGCTGTTTGTTCTTACTACTGATAAAAAGTGTCACCAAGAAAACGGTGATTATTGATATATTCTCAGCTGCAAAACCCTGTAAACTAATGATGTTTTCACTATTTAGCAGAAGTACAAGTTAGAACGTTATCACTAGTAGTTACTCTTAGACACTTAAATACATGACCTGACCTACCGAAAATACTTTTCTGATATTACTGACATTTGTTTAACCTATAGCATTAATTCTTTGTAGCTCAATAAATCTGAGTATCTTCCCTCTGTATCATCAAGAGACCGGTACTGACAAAGAAAGTCAATCTGCGGCCCACACACAAATAATAGCTTTCCATTACATTTGCCATTTCACCTGAATAATTCCTGATAATCATGAATAATGATGTTATTTGACATTCTAATGATATCACGCTGTGCAACTTCAATCCATCAGTCACTGTCAAGAAGGTCAAATATTTGTATTCCGTTACATTATGCAGAGTTCATTAAACAGTTAAATGACATTATACACCTTAATTATACTTCCAAATGAAACTAGCGCATATCATTTAGATTTTAGTCTATGTGATGCATCTCCATTTAAAAGTAGGATCATGATTTTGAATATTCATTCACGACAATGAAATATATTGAAACTTCAAACAATAGTTTTTCAGCTCTATCAAAACCTGATGCAAAGATTAGTTTACCTGACACACCTAAACGCAACGTTCTTCACAGCCTAAGGAAGTTTATCGTATTTTCTACTGTGTTACTATGGGTTGTTACTTAGTGATCCTAATAAGGGCTCAAACACAGAGCCATAACTGGTATAGGAAACTGATTATTGACTAGAGCTATCCGTACACTAGATGAGCATATAATTTGTATGTAAGGAAATAGGCAGCTGTGTTTTCTACAGAAAAAAGAAAGAAGCATATTCAACTGTGGCATTTTATTAACACCTAATATTCAAAAACATTAAGCTCACCCCAGGTTATCAGTGTAAATATTTACTATAGCAAGTACTCTAAAAGACTCGTTTTGCATGCATAGAGTTTTTTTTTCCCCAAACCATTTTCCTTGACAAGAAAAAGAAAAGCAGCAAGGGGTTCTAAGACAGTCATTAAGTAGCCATCAGAAGCTATGTGTTGATTTAAGTAGCCTTTTTAAGAAATCATAGCCTTTGTGATTGTACTGAGCATCTCCACTCAACCACGATCTTCTAAATGAGACACAGACAATAGGCAGAGAAATCAAAAGATTAATACAAGGAAAAATATATTTAAAATCCACAAAAAGTACAAGTAGGGACAAGACCTTTGTTAGATTAATGTAGTTTATCAGCTTACAAAGGGCTTTTAAAAATGCAGCTTTCTTCTCAGCTACAAATTGGCTGCTTCCTAAATGAGTCTTTGAATCTAATACTAATAGACCAAATCAACCTCTTTGTCAGATTGTCCCCAATTCATTACAGTATTTTATGTACGGGAAAAGCACCAAATTCATTAGATTACAGCAGACCCTAGCTGTGTTCTTCAGTTCTTTATCTAGCTTGAACCACTGATGGGCAATGTTATTGTAAGCAATCAAAATCAACTCAGTCATGTATGAAACCGGAGAAAAAGCAACCAAACACTGCAGGAAAACAGGATTATCCCCTCCTCCCCCGGGAACTTGCCACAGTGCATTCACAAGCTAAGTTTGACGACTTCATAGGTGGAAATCAGATTTGAAAGGTCAATTAAAAAAAAAAATCAATTAATGCTTGCTTATTCTTAAAAAATTATTTTGTTTGAATCATTAGTTTCACAAAATTTCAAGGATTCTGTTGAACACGACCTGAGTAAATAATAGGGCTTCCTTCTCCATACTAGCTTAGCCTCGCTTATAGGGCAATGCATGTATGTTGGCACCTCTAGTTTACAGAAACACAGTTGAAACAGCCAAACCAACACAGTTTTGGAGAATAAATTCAGACATGTTAATTGGGTTAATAACTGCCATCATATAGAACTAGATAATCTAAAGAGTTTAATTTAATTTAATAATTGAATTTAAGTTTAATTACCTTTATTTCACTAAGCTTTCTATCTTTGGTTTTCTGAAGAACTGGAAAAAAATATTGCTTTCCTTCAGATTACTTGTTCTTTCACTGTTCTAAATCTCTCATAGCTGCTAAAAGATATTGGAGGGAACTGGGAAATAAGCAGTAGAAGTCTTCCAGATTTTGAGTTATTCCTTACTGTTTCCATGGCTTCAGTAAAAGACATTTTGAAGTTACAGGTAACTACTTCCAAATGTCCATCATCTAGGGTATTTTTATATTCTGAAGTGAGCTGAGCTTCCCTGTCACCTGCAGAGTCAAACCCAATTAATTACTTTTCTACTTCCTTTTGTCCACGCCGAACGCACCATCGCATCCCCATTACCAAACACGGCACAGTGGTGAAGGCCAGCCCTTGGGCGTCAGTTTAACAGCGTAGATTCAAGGCACTAGAATCTACAAATATCTCTAAAGAAAACACCACAGTACATTATATCCTAGTTGTGCCTAGCACAACTAATCCCAAGCAGCATGACTGAAGGATGACAACTGCCTTTTTCTTTCCTATGGGATGGATATTTTAAACTTGATTTTCAACTGAATCTGCACAGAAAATTTTAGAGTTAAATTAAGCCCCAACAGTATAAAAAGGAAAAACTGTCTAAGGCTAACATTTTTACATCAAGAGACACAAAACAACTAATATCATAAGATTGATTTCAGACCCATGCTTCATCTTAAACTTTGCTAATTGAGCAAATTGAATTGCTTTCAGTATACGCAGCACACTTATGCTTCCCTTTACTTAACAAACAAAATACAGACAATCCAGCAAGTATCTAAAGGTAATGAAATTTAATTACGCAGTGTGAATGGCAGTTTTTCAAGGTTTATCACTGTGTTGCATATATTATATGTTTGTATTAAAACTAATTTTGAAAGTTTTCCATTTCATTATTATACTGAACAAAGCAGAACTGTCATAAAATATAATTAGGAAGTCACAAAGGACCTTCTTAAACAGATATTCAGAATTCTGCGGCTCTGACAGCGGAGGCTTTGTGGAGTGCAGCAGCTCCACTGACAACGAACAAAAATTAGATTCAAGATTTGGAATAATATTAGATTCAAGATTTAGACTCCAACACCATGGGACAAGGAATCCACGAGGAACCTCCTCAGCCCTCCAACAGTGGGGCAAACGCCCGCTGTCTCTCATGAAAATACCACAAAATATCATTATACCTCCACACAATTTATCTTCCTTTTCTGTCCAGCATTTGTACTGGCATTTTTAGTTTTTAAATGAAGCACTTTTAAATACATGGTTTTAAAGGTCACATGTTCCCAGATACCTGGATTCCAACTGGAAAATATCCTCAAATTCCTAGGGTTTAAAAGTGTCTTACTCTTGGGCTATCTTCTGTGATTCTGCCCTTCTTTGTGAATAGAAATGGACAACGATCTGTGACTACTGACCAACTGGTACAGCGTAAACAATAACAAGATTCCGTATCTTGCTTAAAGGAGGACAAATACTGATCTGTTTGAAAGAGAAAGAAACTGCCTTCCCCCAGCCCACAACTGCAAACAGTTATCGCAGGATAACTCTTCATATTACTCATCATAATCTCAGCAATGCCTTTGAAAATCTCAGCCACCAAACATATATGGCTTAAAAAACCCTAACCACCATTTTAAACAACTACATTAATTCAAAACATAAGTAGAGTAAGTCAGTCAGTACTTTTCTCCTCAAACCTGCAGGGAGAGAGACACAGCAGACAACTGAGAACGGCGCTATCTCCTTTCAAAATCACTAATTCAGTGAAGAGATTTTAAAAGTACATACATATCCTTAAGTTGTGCAGTAAATAGGCACAACAAACACTTGAGATGTACAACAGCTGACAGTATTTCTTGCAAAGATTAAAAAGTTTCGAAAGGGAAGGGGAAGTAATGAGATGGAAGATAGTTATTGCTCTGACAGATCAGATGACAATCCTGATTCGACTTTCATTATTTAAAAAGACAAATAGAGCATCTCTCTGTGCCTTCTCAATCGTGACGAAAGACAATCATCAAATCGCATTATCTTCTTTACTCTGATTTCTTGTAGGCAATCTAAAATGATCCCCTGTGGACACCACTTTAGCTGAGGTACAAAGCTAAACTCATTCAGGTACCATCAACGTGATGGTTAAAGACCAAGGAGGATCTGAGAAAATACTGAAAGCTGGACTGCACATCATTGCCTTTCCCCTGACCCCTCACACGTATCTTGGGGAAAAACAGAGAAACACCTCAAAAAAAGCAGTAGTTTTTAGGAATATACAGGCACAACAGCAACCGAACCATTGCACAGAAGGTAACCCCCGCATTTTTACTGGTTGGTTAAAATATATTTTTTTTCTTTCATTTAGCAGTACCACGCACCTTGCATCCATTTCATATCAAAATACACATTATTATGCATCCCGTTATTTAATGTAGGAGGATCAAACCCCGTTACATTTCCAAATACATCCCACGTATAATTCACCCAAATTCTGAACCAAGGCAGCTACATAAGTATCATCCATTTGATTTACAGACAAACCCCCCCTAGTTTTAGCAGTCGGTTTTGCACTATCCTCTACTCTGCAAGCACTAACATATACGAATGAGCAGATAAATCCATGGGCTTCTAAGAGATCAATGAATGTTGAAAAAAATACAGTCATCAACTAGAATAAAGAATCCACACTACATACCATGGTTAGACTAAAACAAACAATGCTGCTATGAATACCATATAAATGGATCAGATTTTTCTTGATTAAGGATAAATGAAGCCTGACCTGGACTCTCACTAGAGGTTTGGATTAAGTATAGCATTCATTCACATACACAGGGGGAAAAACACCCACCCAAAATATTTTCTTGACATCTTGTGTCCCCGTAGCTGAAAAATGGGTCAAGCAAGTTGAAGATTTGTATATAAAGATGTAATAAATGTTATAAGACCAGTCATCACAAGAGAGAATTTTACACACAGGTGAAGGAGCATGGCATCGAAATACATATCACACACAGTGCTGCAGCCCATCACTCCTACATAAAAGTCATTATTTCTATGCAAGGTATCTTCAGAGACTAAGCTGAGCCTGATATGCTTTCTAACAAACACAGCCTAATTTCTCCAGTTTGAATAAGATCTGCACCAACTACATTATTGTTAATGATTAGAATTGAACCAAAACATCTCCTCCAAACATTTAACTGTGTAAAAATCAAGACAATTAGGCAAGAGATGACCAGTTGATCTACGTTATAAAACCCAAGCTAGATGTTATAAGCATTAAGGAAAGCAGTTCAGTTCAGAATTCTCTCCCATTTTTCTCTTTCAATTGAATACGTAAATACTATTGTAAGCTCTTTCTTGGTTTTTGCTTTCTACACACATCTGTTTGCATAGGATCCTTTCAGTTAGTACCTAATTTTCATGTAAGAAGCGTGTTTCTCCACATTTAAAAAAGATGATTCAATACTATGTGGTATTTATAAGCAAGTCATAATCTATATTAAATGCATTGCATTTTATTCTGTTAAGAAACTGGAGAGGACAAAGGGATACTTTCACTGTCTGCTAAACTAAAATAACCTCAGCAAAATATCATGCTGAGTCAGCAGCTTCCATTAATTTTGCTGTTTTCAGATTAAGATAAAAATAGAATTATACAACTCCACAACATTTTTGTGACGAGCTTTCTCCAGGTCAAATTCAGGGGTTTTTTTTGAAAGACAAGTAAGTATAACCTATTTTATTAACATCGATAGAGTCATAGTAGGAAAACATTAATTGAGCAGAGATGTCATTAGCATTCTTCCACATGAACGAATACTAATTACGTGGCTTTTCTTTTTTTATTAAAAAAGGTCTTTCAACTACCTAAGAAGGGTGGCAATCCCATGTTTTGCATTCATTCAAAATGACTGCAGGGAAAAAAAAAAAACACCACACCAAAAAAACCTTCTTGCAATAGTCTACTAGTTTCTCTGCAATTCAGCGTAAACAGCCATATCTCAAGTCTCTTACTACCATTAAGGAGAGTCGTTTGAAAAATACAGTGATCCTGTTTTAACGTGCTTATTAAAGTTCTTGCTCCCAAAATAATTTCCCTCCACCACAACAGAGCTATGCAAAATGGAGTATATTAAAAAGTTTCCTTTCATTTTGTCTTTCACTGACAGTACGTGGACCTAAAGTAATTGGGATGGGGTGGGAGCGAGGGGAACATGTAATTTAATTTTGCAAATAAGATAGGTCGACTCTTCACCAAAAATTTCAATAGAAGATTAAAACAAAAGATGTTCGGCTCTAATAAGAAAGCGTTAGACTGTTTTCAACGTTGCTGGTGGTCCTTGCACCGAAGCATGCAACAGGTAGGTAATGCTTGGCAGAGGTATCTTGTTATGTCCTCATGAATAGGCAAAACTAAAATCCCAAAACATCGGTCTTTTTTTTTTTCAAATGCAGTTCAGTAATTCAATTTTGCTATACATTGAATGCAATTGACAGAATTTAAGTGTTCAGACTTAAAGAAACACAATCAATAATACATGTTAAAGCAGAATTCTAAAGAAATCCTAAATTAGCTACTAATAGACAGTTACCAATACAGTAACTTCACGTTCCCTTTCAAGCTCCTGGCAGGAACATCAAATCGCAGCTCAATAAATCTGTTTTATTTGTAATTCTCCATTACTATTTTCGAAGTCAAATGATACCCTTTCAAAAATAAGACCCATTTCTTCTTTGAAAGGTTTTCCAAGTATCTTGAGTTCCTAATGCACATCTTTTCCTTCCTTCTTATATTAAACTTTCTTCTAAAGCAGATGAGATTTCATTTTGAAGACTTGAGAATGGCAAAAAATCACAGCTCGTTGTTGTCCCAACAGTCCACATCATTCAGCCAGTGAGAGAGAGACCAACGACTCTGATTTCGTCCATGTCAACCCACAGATTCCATCATTATCATTCCTCCATTAAGATAATAGCTTCTTATTAACCTTAAAGAGAAGGCCAATCTTGATTTCAAAGCACCAAATAATACAAATGCTCCTCAACACCAGCAGTTTGTTTCAGTAACTCAATTACTCTCAATATTTTAAAAATAAAATAAAACAAAAATCACTGCTTATAGTTCATGTATCTCCAGCTTCAAATTTACAGCTACAGCTCTTATTAATGTCTTTGGTAGCCTAATACACTTATTCCTGGAAATTTTGTTCCTATATAGGCAGGTATGATCAAGTCATCTTTCAACTCTCTCTGGCAAAATCTTACATTCTGGCAGCTTCTTTTATATTCCTGTAATGTTATCACAAGTCTCGCTATATTTTGAGCTCTTAAAGCTTCTGAAAGTAAGACACTGCATGAACTTCTTTTCTCCTCCCCTATTCCCCTTCCCCTCAAAAAGAGTAAGGTAAAAAGTGTGCTGTAGAAGAAGCTGTATGACTGTACAAATACCACCTAGATGCACCTGAAAGGTCAAAAGTAAGAAGGCAAACACAAACCTATTTCCCTCTCCCCTTTCTCTCCTTCTCCCTTCTTCCTCTTGCTCTTCAAATCACACATGATTTTGAATTCAACAGCATCAACAGAAATGTGATGTCTTCACACTTGGGCTCTGTGTTTCTTCTTGGCCAGGAATGCCATTTATTTACTGAACTATACCCTTACAATATTTTTTTCTCAGGATAAAGATCCTTGGAATACGAATGGAGTAAAGGGAACTACACATCACAGGAGCTACGTTCTATTCCAACTGAACCACCATTAGCGAAACTGAGCTTAAAGAAAGCGTTCCTGAAACGTGTGACTCAACTGCAATGCCTGAATTCTGGCAACACTGATTTCTATGGCATAAGATAAATATATAATCATATGTTCTTTCCCTGCAACCAGGCAAATTCTACCTCGGAGTGGCAGAAAATACAAATCCACACAATGACGCATTCATAAAATACATTCATAAATAGTTTACATTTTTACACACATATCAGAACGAAATCTTGTATTCAGCTACGTGAATTCCATCCGATCACACTGCATAAAAAGCAGAATTTCCTAATTCTCCTATTCAAACTCATACTCATCACACACAATTTCCAATTTTACGAAACAAACAGCAATGAGGTCATCTCAGGACGTTCCCAATTATTAACAGATAAAGATAACAAATCCTGAACTAAAACTAACTGCAGCTTCTGTGGAGAGGTCACTCATCTGGATGCAGTAAGATGTTAAACTGAAAAGTGTCAGTAGGGGAATTTTCAACTTCTATTGTACAGCGTGAACGTCTGCTCAGGAGAGCTCACTGAGAGGTGCTGAGTTTATATGTTTCGATCAGAAACAGTAGAATTCCGCAAGTTACAAGGAACGGCAAAAAGTAAAATACATTAGCAAATGAATAGCAGACTACACACACTTGTGCAACCTTAGAAAATGAGATAGAGTAAGAGCGATCAAGGGAAATACATCTGAATCAATGAATTATGCACTCCATTCCCTACTGTAGCCTCATCTTCCAACAAAGCCTCCATTGTCTGTTATGTTCATATCTAACTTCACACAAGACAACTTACTAAAACATAATTTACCCAATTACCTTGCTCAGAGCAGGTGCCTGACCCTCAGCTGAAGCTCTGCAAAGCAATTATAGGGCCTTTTGGAATCACTGTCTTTGATAGCCTCACCTGCCAGGCTAAACCCACAGAAGGAAGCATTTCCCAAACAAGCGAAGGAGCACAACTGAGCAGCTCTGAGCACGCAGCGGAGTGGGAAAGACTGCACGTGCTACCTTCCCCAGCAGGCAGTGGGGGAAAGCACACCACTGGGCACAGGTAACTGTGCTACAGGGCCGGACAGGAGGAAAAGAGGCAGGGAAGGGCTTTGTCCTGCCTTAAAAACAAGAGATGCCAGAAGGGGTGAAGCCCAACAGAGCTGGGGCCTTGCACTCCGTTATTTTGCACATGTATCCAGAACTCAATCGCTGCTTTAGAGTAAAGCAAATGTGTTCAAAATACTCCTTTTATGAAGAGTTGAGTCCTTAAGTTGCCTCTGAAGAAATCTGTATTGGTGACTGGACCCTGTTCAAGACCTCTGTGTCTGCACTCCCTGAGGAAACACAGTAAATTGGATTTACCCTCAAAGCTTTGACATCTGCACCAGGTAGTCCGAAGAGATTAGGCTATGGCATTTTTTATCGCTCTCTATGCCCTGGAGAAGGTACTCGGATGACACAATGCAGCGCGCCATTCCTGCATTTCTATATGTTTAGGGAGCATTCCTGCTTATTTTTTCACGTAGATCGCAGCCTTTTTTTCCCTACTTCCCTGTTGGAGGTTGACCTGGTTTTGGCTGGGATAGCGTTAATTTTCTTCACAGTAGCTAGTACAGGGCTTTGTTTTGGATTTGTGCTGAAAACAGTGCTGATAATGCAGAGGTGTTTTCGTTATCGCTGGGCAGGGCTTACACAGAGCCAAGGCCTTTTCTGCTTCTCACCCCACCCCACCAGCGAGGAGGCTGGGGGTGCACAAGAAGTTGGGAGGGGACGCAGCCGGGCCGGCTGACCCCAGGGATATTCCACACGGTATGACGCCATGCTCAGCGTCTAAAGCTGGGCGAAGAAGGAAACAAGTGGGGGACGTTCGGAGCGATGGTGTTTGTCTTCCCAAGTCACCGCCACGCGTGACAGAGCCCTGTTTTCCTGGAGATGGCTGAAAACCTGCCTGCCCATGGGATGGAGTGAACAAATTTTCCTTCACCCCAGCCAGGGGGAGTGACTGAGTGGCTGTGTGGGTCTTAGTTGCTAACTGGGGTTAAACCACGACAGATGTCCTTTAAATATAAGGAGTACAAGATGATTACTTGTGAAATTATGAAATATCTTATTTAGATTATAATTATGGTACACCAACGAATATTTATGTATGTTTCAACAGAAAAGTGCTGCATACTAGGCTCTTCACAGCAAACATTCTAAATTCAGAAAACAGAAGAGCTGGCAGTTTAAATATCGTATCCCTAGGTCTCGTCTTAGGAGTTGCAACAGGAAGCTCATGTCAGATGCCTCTCAAAAATATGTACTTGAAGAAAACACATAGTTGCATTACACTGAATAGCACAAAATATTCCAATATGCTAGAAACAATAAGCAATAAATGAAATTTCCAATTGACTTTCCAGCAAATCTATTTTCATTACAAATGGGGATTTTGCATGTATTGCATTACTTATGGTAATTGTGTGACATCTATTATGAATAACCATGTATTCCAATCATCTCTTCTAATTATATTCTGCCATAAGAGCAAGCCATGCGGTACCTTGCCCAGATTCGGTTAACTGTGTGTGCGCTGCATATCACGTTCTGATGGTTGTGTTGAGAACAAAAGGTCCTAGACATGCACAAACTGTAACGGGAACAGCTTGTAACTGTCATCTCCTTCATTAGTCAGAAACTACTTAAAACAAAAGAACAAAAAAAAAAAAGCTGAATTCAAATCCAGTTATGTGCTGAGGAAAAAAAAAAAATCTTTTTATTCCTTTCTTTCATGAAGTTCGTGGTAATTTGTACCAGAATGCAAAGCACATGGATATCCACCATTGATGCGAGTGCTTTAATTTTCTGTAGTGGCAAAATTGCAATGGCAGCAAACGCTCCCTTTGTATTTGTTCTGTATTGTCCCTTTACGGCTGTTGAGTTTGTTCAGGTTTATTGATATGATAAAAAGGATAAAATTACAGGTTTGTTCAATAACCACACCAATTACAAATTTGCTCTCTACTAGACTAGAAAATAACTGCTGGACTAAAAGTACAAATTATTTACAAACAGGGCTTCACAGTTTTTTAAACAAGAATGCCAATTACTGTGTCAAAACTCAAAGGAAGCAGTCATTCTACCTTTTCTGAATCCTACCTCAGTTTCCCTGCTACTCGCCACACAAAAGTTTGCTACCTCTTAATTTTACTTCCATCTACAAAGCTCTGCTCCTCTGTCTTTTAAACTTGACTTCTTTCGGTTCCTTAGGATGAGGCTTTTCACACCAAATATTTAGCCAAGCTTGTTGCTATGCTTTTTGGGCATGGTGTAAGTATGCGTACGCATAACAGGTACCAGAATGGTGGTACTCACGGCCTAGGTTTCAAAAATTCTTCTGTGTGTCCCTGCAGCACGTAAAGACAAGCAGTTCCACTTTCAGAAGACATTCATTAGTAGCACACCTTCAATGCTGTGCAGTGAGTGCCCCTTAAACACACAAAGCAGTAGAGAGGTTCATGCACAATGTGGTTTTCTTTAAATCATTTATAAGTTCCAAACAATAATGACGAACGGGTGAATAAAAGGGATTAGACCAAAACAGAATTGGAATTTTTTTAGCCGGATTTCAGCATATGTTACCAATGCAGCCAAGAAATTTAATTGCACAGATCCAACCTGTTATGACACACAGCTTACAACTCATTTTTTAGAGATCTCATCATTCCCCTCCATACAGCTAGGTTTGAAGATCAGTTGAATACATCACCAGTAAGAGACTGCTCATCCCTCCACAGCATTTGGTAAGATGCACAAGGCTCCAACCTAGGAGCTGCTGCCTCTCCCAGATGTGGCCTTAAGACAGCTTTTTTAATACCTCTTCCAGGTTGTGCTACAACCTGAGAAATTCTTATCACTAATCTGCTGAATGCAGGTAAATGAGTAATTTAGTTGGCAACTTAATTCATTTGCAAATCAGCAAAAAAAACCCTTTTGATTTCATGACTCATTTTTTTTCTATTTAAAATACTGCCACAAAGCATTTAGAATGGGATTTTCATCAACACTATTATATGAATGCAGCTATAACAATGCAAACAGAACGGGTAAATCCTCATGGTGAAGTACATTCTCCTTCAACAGTGAGAAGGAGCAAAACAGGATTTGAAGAGAGAGAAAGTATTTTTATCAGACTAAACGACACACTTGAACTCCAGCCCTCCATATAAGACAGACAAGCTTTTGTGCACAGAGCTCTGAATCCATTATCTTCAGGAGCAGCATTTCCTCATGCGAGTCAAACATCATCTCTTTGTTTGTAGACTGCAAACAAAATGACTCCAGCCTCGCGATAATTAACTGGCCTCTCTAGCGCCACTGCATTAAAGTGTTTTGCATACACAGAGTGGAACACTCATTCCTCGGGCTGTTTGAGGAGAACCTTTTTCCCGGAACATATCTTGACAATACAGTGAAGCCGATCTACTGGCTTGCTGCTGCCAAGGGTGCAGTCTCACTCCTTATCCTCTGTGAAACACAGTTTAAATTAGCGAAAAATTGTTAAGCGTACGAACTGTTTTTCTTACTGTCGTTTGTGCAAGTAAACATTACAGCATCAATAAGCCCTATATGAGCGGTCCTGATCCCTCAGGTAAGAAAGATTCATGGAACAGTCTTATTTGGGATCTGAGAGAAAAAAAAGCCTTGGGACTTTCCATTGATGCTTAACAGCTTCAGTACGGTATCTCAAAAAGAATTTATCTAATACTTACAACACAGAAAATAAGTCTGAATGTCTTCTGCATTCCTGCTGACGAAATATGCTGTATACTTCCCCAACGTTTTCACACAAGATCCATCATGTATATCTGTTCTTCCCATTCAGGAGATCTTTTCCACACCAGCAAAGGTACTTCGTCCCCTTCCTAGTACTCTCTTCTTCTAGAGTTACTAGACATTTTGAGAACTTCATATAAGTAGTTCACTCCTTATTGTACCAAACAACATTTTCTGTGTCCATGTGATTCCCTTGCAATATCCAGGATCATATTTAGGTTACAAAGTCTTTACCAAAACCCCTTAGTTTTAGCTCTTTGCTAAAGAGCTAAAAGAATGGTGACTGTTCCTTAGCATTGTGCTGAAGCAAACTAATAATAATAGTAATGCACACGGAGCTTCTGTAACAAGCACTAAAGAATACTTTCCCACAGGGTTCAACATGCATAATGTGTAGTTGTAACAGTGCAGGGTACATTATTGCAATATGAAAATGCAAAT
Organism: Steatornis caripensis; assembly: GCA_013398225.1. NCBI lineage: Eukaryota > Metazoa > Chordata > Aves > Caprimulgiformes > Steatornithidae > Steatornis > Steatornis caripensis. The sequence continues at coordinate 348,062 of VZSC01000926.1, read as the reverse complement.
TTATATATTCTGCAATATAATTTAATTTTATTTTTGAAATATTAGTTTTATGGCAAATATTAACACTTGTTTAGCCTAAAAACATAAGATTCATAATTCTGTAGCATAAATACAGATGTGATAAATGCGCAATGTACAAACTAAATCACAATAAACAGCAGCTCTGTAACTTTATGAAAAATTAAAATTTCATATACATGTTAAACACCATGGTTTTCAACCAAACATGTGAGAGAATACTACTGTTCTTTCCAGAGCTGGTATGCTGTCTTCCATCAAGACTGCAACTAAACTAAAAATTACTTTTAAAACGTATTAACAAGTAACACTAATCAAAAGGATCATTTCTAACCACAAACCATTTTATGGAAGAAGCAACCACTTGTGACTATACAGAATACGTCAGTCTCAAGTAATACGGAAATTCGGAAAGCATACGACAGGGAAGCTCACAAACAGACAAATCGTACAGCAAAGCAGATGCTATTCCTACATCACACAGCCCTGGATCCCATCCCACCCATGCAACAGACCCAGAACAATTACACTGCAGCTTAGGGTGTTATCAAGCCTTTGAAGTAGCATCTGGTTCAACTAATGCTTTCTCTACTCACTAATAAAAGGAACAAGCTGCAGTAACTCACAGTACAGCACATTATCTCAGCAACAAATAATGACAATTAACTTCACATAGTGATGAAGTTCCCAGAAAACATCACATGCTTTGGGTTTTTATATATGGCCTATGCCCCACAGTCAAAATACTTTCCGGCAGAAAACACCAGATCTCTATGGAAATAGCAATACCAAATAGTCCAGCAAAATTCAGTAAACAAGTTAAACAGTGTCCTTTTTGCCTCCACTCCCCCCCCCACTTTTTTTTTAATGGAAAAACCTTTTCATAATCAAACCCAGATGAAAAGTTATTGTAAAGTGTTTATTCTAATTTATTACACACACTTTCTGAAGGAGCCACACTGTCCACCACAAATTTCTATGAAATTGTTTGGTCCTGGTAACCCTCAGCTCATTGTTCCCAGCTGGAAAGCCTGTTCTTCTTAATAACCAATTCAATAAACTGTTGAAAAATGCTTTATGTAATATAGTATTGCCATAGATCTGATGTTTGTCTCTGTCATTACGTATTGCATTCAATCAATTTACAAATGTTGCTGTGTTCCTTTGTGCTAGTTCTTCTTATGGCATCCTGAACACAAACCCAAAGATCAATACCTTGTCTACGGAAAAAAAATTGGACATAACAAATGAATAATTTTATTTATAATAAAAGTCCCAGTCCTCAAATGGATTCTACTAATGTTCAAACTCATTTTTCGCGTTTAACACAAGATGAAAGCAGGTGCCCTGAACAATGCAATGAGAAAGGCAGTGATAAAAAACCTAGTTCATATTTATTGAAGATGTGAGCAAAACCATGTAAAGCTATGGCATAAGGCTAGGAAAACATCAAAAAAATGGTAGGTCATTCATAAAGTATTTGTTACCATATTAAAGAGCAAAAAGTCCCTGTCAAAGAGCAGATTGATTTCCTTATAAAGACACTACAGTTCTGCTCTGAACTATGGAAGCAGCAAGGCTCTGAATGAAATAATTTAAGTAAGGAGACAGCTTAGCTCACACTGGTTGCATGAGCCGATTCAGTTCCTCTTGTGCCTTTTGTGTGACGAACAATGCATTCGCTCACCGCAGACACATCCCTGCGCTATTGCAGCTATCGAACAGCTACCCCCTCTAAAACAACTAAGCAGTCGTTCAGAGGAGCCGCAAATTACTTCTTTCACAATCACTCTTTGCAGAGCAGCAACTTAACGGAACGTAGAGGAAACAGGGACTCTACTTCTCATAGAAAACAGTATTGGCACCTGTATAAGCGTACAAATCCCAGCAAGCTTACACAATAACCAGCTTGCCTCCTCCCCGCGCCCAAGCTAACTGCTAAGATGTGCACTGCATACAGTATTCCCACGTAGACTCTTGGCTCCACAACAATTCACATGCATCAGCAAAACAAAATCATACCATTTCTGTACAAAACAGAAAACCTACATGAAAAAGAGACCCCAAAAACCAATGTCTCATGAATCAAGACTGTCCCAAACACCATGTGCCTGGCTGCTCTGAAATCAGACAGACAAGCAGAAGGGGCAGGGAATCATCATCCTCCCGTTTGAACCATACGCAAGAACAGAGCAGGTACGTCCTCCTCATTTTGTCATGGGAGTTGAGTGACTTGATGTCTTCAGACAGTAGTCAGACACCTCTGAGCCTTAACCATTTTCCTGTTAGGTGACAGCAAAGGGACCGGCTGTTCCGAGGGGAACACGCTCTAACCCCACACACCGACCGCATGTAGCTCTCCCTCGCCATTCGGTTGTGCCAGAAGAGCTGAATGAGCTTGCTACTACTGTCAAACACACGTGCATATTTTAGCTTACGAAGTAGATTCTAGTTGAACGCCATCTATCCCTTACCCTATAGTAAGATCCCAGTTACTTCCTATTCAAGAATCTGCAATAATCACCTCTTCCCTCAAAGGCATCCTACTACAAAGGGGTTCCTGAGTCCATGAACTAATGTGCACCCATTAGACAGAAGTCTAATGCTGGGGCAACTGAGGCAGCTTTCTCCAGGAACAGGGGAACTCTTTCTGTACTGTGAATACCATGTTTTTGCTATTCCTACTCTCGGCTAACTATTAGCACAGTTTGACTTTTAAGTGTCAAACTGAATTCGCAGGATTGGCAGCTGGAAATAAACAAAACAAAACTTTGTAATGTGTTAACTGAACAAGCGTGCTTTGGTGTTGCTCAAATCACGAATGCTGAACTCCACGAGACCATTTTGACTGATGTTTTTCCGGCATGTAGCTTTATTTTAAAACTATTACAGCAAATTCTTCACTCCAATCCTACGTCCTGTTTCAAGACGGATTTTCAACCTTACTAGTTAATTAAAGCCACCACCTGGAGTGAGCCGGCTTTCAAACTGATTTCCTTTGTCTCTCTAATTCACACACATTAATATTTTATTTTCTACTGAAAAAAAATGTAAAGGAATGTCACACGTCTGCCAAAGACAAGGCAGATAAAATTATTGCAATAAAACAAAGAAAATACACTTGTTACTGCCAGGTCTCGAGATGAATGCTGCATTATACAGACATTTTAAAGACTTACAACTGCAAATTGCTCTATTTTACATACTATATTCTAGCCTTTGCATCAAGATCTTTTCTAATTTTTTTGTACGGTAATGAGAAAGGGAAGGGGCTGGTTTTTTATTACCTGAACACTTATTCAATGGAGAAACAAAGACTACATTGTATATTACAACATATGAGCCATTAAAACAATGTGACGCTATAAAATATGCTGCAATACTCATTATGGGATGACAAAGCTAAACCTGAGCAAATAAATGTATCTGCCAAACAGCAATAACTACACAACTAGAGTTTATAATCTTTAAATATTTAAGAAGGAAATAAGCTTGTAATAATTAAGTTTTATAGGCTGCTTAAATTGTCATTACTAGGTGCTCACAAAACTTTAGAACAGGTGTCTTTCATCTGAAATAACTCTTCTTTATTCCTAACAACAGATGCAATTGTTCACTTAACTGATTAATTGAAAAAAAATTTGTTTACTATTGTTTTTAAAACTTCCACACACAGTACAGATAATATCTTCTTTACTCTCTAATCTAGACAATGCGTATACCAACATACTGCTCAGGCACTTACAGGCTCTGTATCTCACCGTGACCAATGTGATATCGTCCTTAGATAGCTTTGAACATGTTTTTATAATGACAAATCTGTAAATCACATTGATTTACATCAGTTACTTCGGAATCTTGAAGTTGAAAAGAACTGTTCATTTAATTCATTAAAATATATTGCTGAGACAGTAACACCTTTAATGTTTCTATAAGGTCTATGCACCTTTGCCATACACTGACAACCAAATGATCTGACTTCTGGCACGAACAGACACCATTCAAAGCAGCTGTAGAGTGGAATTCTATATTGAACAATTATAATGCACGGAAGTGAGAGAAGAGGAGGAAGGTTCTGTATTTCAGAAGAAACACACTCACAGGTTTAAAATAAATATGTTAAAGGTTACTACATTTTAAACTACACATTAGACTATGAAAGAAACAACATAAAACTACAGAAGAACACAAAAAACCTTTCAGTAAACTCCAGACAATTTCTTTTCCCGGAACACATTCAGCCATTGCCCAGCTGAGCTCCTACTAACATTTTACCACGGACCTCTATGGAAATGAAGTGATCAGTCTTGAGTATTTCTGACAAGTTTCACCGCCAGCCACTGACATCAGCGCCAGTTACACAGCAGCAGAGTATTGACTGGAAAATAATATAACACACTACAAGATGGGTACATTCAGCATCTTGTAGAATCAAATTCCTATAAAGTTTCTAAACTGAGAATTTTACTTACAAACGTGAGTCTTCATTTTTTCCTCAGGAAATGTGTGCACTATACAGATGGTTTATTTAATCCATTCCTACCTAAATTAATCAAAGCAATCTGTCCCCAAAAAATAAGAGTCTTCATACAGGACTCTGCTGCCATTTGACAAATTGTGTACATGTAGCTAGGAGAAGTTGAAAATGCTCCATAAAGAAGTTACCACATCTAAAAATAAGTGACATTATTAAAAGGAAAGCAGGATGTGTTATTTAGCATAACATGAAATTTAAACAGTACCACCTCAGATACACTTTAAAATGCTTTTAGTAGCACCTGGTTGTTTATACATCTTCTGTGGTGAAAAGGTCAATAAAAATTCACCTCTAAGGTCACAGTTGCTAAGCAACTGTTTCAGCAGTTCTGCAACATCGATCAAGCGTATTATGTTCCACTGCCTGATTTCAGAATAAACCCGTGTAGCATCCTACCTGGCCTTTGAAGCACACTGAGCTCCTCCTGCTTTTCCCAAGAGCACGAGTGCCCATCGTCACGGCACTGCTCAAAAGGATACGCCCTGGGACCACTGGCTTCCGGTTCACGAGAGCAAAGGAGAGCTCAGTTTTCAGGAAAACCACGGAGGGCTTGATGAGGTGCTGCCCGAATCTCAGCATGATAAATGTTAATCTTCGGGGTCTGAAAGAGACAATAGTTAAGATAATTAAGGGTCTGACTTTGCCTTTCCAAACAAGGGGAATAAGACAACCAAATTGTCTCAGCAGCTTCCGATAGAAAGAGCCCCAGGAGCTCACCGAGGCATTGGGTATTTTGGAAAGATTGGTAAGGCTTTCCTAAAAGCATCATTTGTTTGAAGGAGTAGTGGGGAAAGGGCTTCTTTCCAAATAAAAAAAAAATTTACATATAATTTCTTAAACTCTTTTCTCATCATCTTGGCAAGGCTGAAAAATTCTAGACAGAGAACGTCATTTCTCACTCCCATTTTCATTTGTTCTGCGTTGTATACATTTAAGTCTTATTTGCTTAGAAAAACACAAATAGTATTTCATATGCCCTTTGCCACAACGCAAATCAACACGCCCAGGGCTTACGAAATAAAGAAACCACATTTTCTAAATCAATCTCTCCACTAAACACCTCAAGTGAAGAAACACTGACAAATTAAGGAACGCATGTTTAGTCATTTTTCCATCCATGCCTTCTAGCTTGAGCAACTAAAATGTGAAGACGATCAACAGTTGTGTGCAACATTTTCTTTTACACAAAGTCAAAGATTTCCACTTTCATTCACTAAAATTTTCTCTCCTGCTGGTGAGGATGAAAATCCTTCTTAAATAACTAAGGCACAATCCTAACAGTGTCTATTTTAGGTCTTTAAGCCCCAGAGTATTTAAAGTATTTAATTCAATCAGAAATATCCAAGGTGCTGCAGGGTAAAACATGAAGTAATGAAGAATTCCATGTGACACAATACTTCAGACACATCAAAAGTATCACACTAACATTACCTTGCTTGAACCAAGTGACTAATCAGAAAATTCAGTTCTATAAGTTGCTTCAGATGGGGAAAGATACTGTTAGAGTCATGTAGGGTCTTTTACTGCAAGCTGACTGTACTCAGTAAGACTCAAGCTTGGTTCTCAATCCAAAAGATTTATTCTAATTTAAGGTCCAACTCCTCGTATCTGCTCCAACAAAAAGTACGAATGACAGCCCCCTCTAAGCGCATACACTTTCAAAGTGTCTTTGAGAAGCGCTTGTTCTTTGGAAGCAAGTTCTGGCTTTTTCAGCTATCTGATTCTACAAAAGAACTAAATTAAATTAGCAGATGCATCTAGTCAGGCTTTACACAAGACATGTATAAAACTCAGTATAAGATACAGCAACCAATCAGACGACTACACATTCAAGTAACAAACATTTTTTTAAGAAGGCATTGTGTCTTGCTTTATTTTTGAAAATCACAGATTAAAGGAAATGCTTGAGCAGACGATGGAAGAGTGGAGATTATAACCATCCGTGTTTCAAAGATCTGAAAAGATTCTGTATTTTTTTTTTCTGATAAAGTCAATGAAAGTCTAAGTGTCTGAGAAGATGTGTCCCTTAACATATATCACACCTGAAACTTGACAGCATACAAAAATCTAGTCTCTTTAACTAGTAGAAGAATTGTTTACCAGAGGAAACACGTGCTATCTTGTGTTGATGTCTGAAAAAATAATTATTCGGAACTTCAGCCAATCTCCTTATTTCTCTTAAGCAGTCCATCAGCAATCCCCTGTGAGGGTTCCTCATTCTGATCAAAACATGCAATGATGTTTTTACATGATAATATAAAGAGACATGGTTCTCTTTGCAATGAAGGAAACGTTTCTGATAAAGGAGCAAAATACATTAAATAGCCAGTGCTACCATCCAGCGATGAAATTGTAAGCTAGTATCTGGAAAATCAAATGTACCACCACACCTGCTGCTGTATCTAGCAATACTATGGACAGAAATAGAAGTACTACCAATCACTTCTTATTCTGTCTTCCAGGCTACTGATAAATGCACTCTCCAGAGATACAGAATAGAATTAAACTCTGAACCAAGACTTTAAAATAACAGATACTGATTTTAAAACCTGATGCTTTGAAATTTGATTTAAGGAGGCAGAGAACCTGAGATTTTGGTAATCACCAGAAGTCCTCTGGCTGTTTGCTGCCATTAGCGAAAACCAATAAACAATAGCAGGATAAGGTTGATGACACTGGAAATAAGGCCTGAATCTCACGCTCCAACAACTGAGACACCGGGGAAGCTAGAAATGGATGATCTGGTGGCTTTTCTNTGGCTGTTTGCTGCCATTAGCGAAAACCAATAAACAATAGCAGGATAAGGTTGATGACACTGGAAATAAGGCCTGAATCTCACGCTCCAACAACTGAGACACCGGGGAAGCTAGAAATGGATGATCTGGGGGCTTTTCTATTCCTATCATCTATCTAAAATTACTAGGGGGGGGGTCTTGCCAGTCGAATGGCGACTCTCAAACTCACTGTTAAAAATAACGCAATCCCAATCCGAACTGTGTGTTGCAAAATTCTTCAAGTTACAGAACGGAACAAATATTGATAATTACAAGAACAAAGGTTAAATTTGTGTTAAGGGCTTCAGGTTAAGGGCAAGGGCATCCCCTGAGGCAGAAGTTTTGCTAAGTCACTGATGGTAGTGGATTTGGGACAGACAAGGACCGTATTGCACCATATCCAACTATTCCACTATCCTACCCAATATCCTACTATCTGTACAATAAAAATGTATTTCTCTCTCTCTCTTCCACTCTGAGGATTTTGAATCATATTTAGATTTAATAGCAGACTACTAATCTGGCCTTAAGGCCTCCATTTAACATCTGCATGCAAGAGATGTTAAATTCATGGGAAATCCTGAGTGTTCAGTACCTCAAAACGGCAAAAGTTAGTGCCACAAAGCTGTGGGTAGAACACACCAGAACGATGGAACGGAGCCCAAATTCCAGAACCGACGCTTGGGTTTACCTGAAGTCAGAGCACTGGGGCCAGTAGGTACTGCTCCTGTAAGCAATCTGTGGCAGGCAGGGAAGTGGCAGAACTCCCCGGGCCCAAGAAGCTCATCCACAACTGGAAACCAAGGCCATGACTCTACAAATCTCTGCATCATCATCGGCAGCTTGCCTCTGGAGAATACGTCTGCGATCCACAGTAACAGCATAAAGGAGAAGGGTCTTCTCAGGATATTCACCATCACCTCGACCCTATCAGTTAGTGCCTATAATTTCACCACTGGAATATTTTTCTTAAAATTAACCCTAAGGTGTATTGGGAAAAATACATATCTGATGGCCCTATGAGAACAATACCATACATCCTTTTTCATACTTCAAGAGAGATTTTCAAAAAAAGATATTGTCAGTTGAGTTAACATCCCATATAAACACAGTCAACGCTTGCAAAAATAAACACATGCAACATTATTAGCCACAGAGTTTGGTTCACCATTGCGCTCTAATATTGACGGGTATTTTCAATGCTTTAAAAACAATTAAAAACACATTTTTCAGAAAATGCTAAATGCATCCATACAGAGATTCTGCAGACCACAGAGTTTAGGTTGACTATGCTACGTATTTGTAATACACTTACCACATGCATCTTTACTGATTTCACTGCTATCTTGTTAAAAAAGTCTAGGAAGGATCAGTACAATAAAAGCACTGGCCTCACACCTCCCTAAGCAATAGTTTCAAGAATCAGTTTGCAGCCCAACTCTGTTGACCCAGAATTATTAGAACATTTTTAAATCTCATGCATAGAATTAATGCATGTATTAAAACCTTTTCCGTTTGCTCACTATACAACAATACACCTGAACAATATATTTCTATCTCTTGATTCAGACTAAATAAACACAGCACACGTGTTTCAAACCAGTGTGTCGCTTCTATCGGTTGCGCTATGTAACACTGCAGACTTCCTTCCCAGTGCTGTTCTCTCCAATTCTGAAAGGAGATTATGGGAATATTTTTTTCTTAAACAATTAGTCACAATCTATTCTATATTACTTAAGCTGTTTTCTGCCCTAGTGATCCTCTGTGTTTTTCTGTGAAGTATGACTGTTTGTGCTCAGAACCAATACAAATGCTAAAAAATACATTAGGGAAATGAGTAACGGGAACAACTGAAAAATCCGTGGCTGTGCAGCAAAACACTGCAGCAAGGCTGGAATATTCCAGAGTGCAGCGAGGCAGGAAACTGCTGCCAGCAGAGCAAGTTTTCAGTCATCTGAATTCTACCTGCTTATTGCTTGAATGGCCTGTAAACAAGCAGAAATCAATACAGTACAGGTGCATGCGTGCAGGTCATGAGATGCAAACAGTGTGCGCAAGGTTTCCCAGCTGATTGGAATCACCTCACTGAGTGTGTTCCTCCAGGGATTTCCATTTCTCACATAATGAGGAGATCATTGCCAGCTAAAACAGAAACTGAACACAATCAGTGAAAGTTGTTTCCTTCTTTAACAATAGTAGTCTTTCTAATCCCAGTAATAAGGAGGACAATTACATAGTAATGTTAGAAAATGAAACAAATCCATTTCTGATAAAAGAAAATTTCAGCCCAGTTTAACACAGTTTCTATTCTGACTATTCAGATGAAAAGTATATTTACTCTTCCTCGTATTGTACGTATACATTACATTGCCTATTTCATCTGCCTCATTTTCCTAATTAAATTCCCTTCAAGCTGTGTTCCTGCAGTTGCAGGTCGGAATATAGTATTAAAGGCTAACACAGCAAGTAGACTAATTTTAGAGCCACAATAGATCTCAAATCTGTGTAACTTGTATTAGAAAAAAAACAATCACCACTGGCGTTCTACACTATATCCTGAAAAAAAAAAAAGTGCTAAAATTAAGACAAATGTTGAGATACACTGAAATATTTTCAAATATTATTAAAGTTTTGTAAAATTTCAAGAATAGGCACGTTGCATTTGCTCAGCCTATATATATACTACTCATACATTTAATGTATTTTTGAGAGGAAATCTAAGCATAAGACTCAGTTCTCCAAGTTTGTTTGGTTTTAGGGTCTAGGAGTTTTGGTTTGCACTTCATTTTTTAAATAGCAGAAGCTGTAGAATAGGCGGTGTCAAATATACAAGGAGAACTCTGAACAGAAGGCAAGTTCACCTAAAGACGGGACATCAAGATAGGTGTCTGCTTGTTACATGTCTTCTCTAGAGCCAGAAACCAATAGCCTGGAATATCCTTGGAAATTACTTTCTCTGTACTGACTGTAAGAAGCGAAGGCATTAATTCTTTAAGGTTGTATTCCCACCTCCACAGACCTCCCCATTGGATGTTTAATTGAGACGGTGCTGGTACTCCAAAATACCCTTTTATTTTATCATACCATTAGTTGTCCTTAACGACAAGGTGTTGAGATGACCACCCGCTGGGAACCGAGCTCAAGGCTCTTGCTGAGCAATCAGGTGAGCATTGCTCTAGGAAAGCCATGAATCTGGCTGTAAGGAGAGAACAAAATATGAAGTAAAGGGACTGCTAACTTAAACCGTGTATATTAAAGAAAATCAATTGCAATAACATCACCTCTCTGTGCTAATGTAAATGAACATTTTAGAAACAATTCAAGGAGTATTCTTAAATTTTAAAGTTTGTCATTTTACCATATTAATACCACCCATTCATTAATTTTGACACTCCTGATTCTGCTATTCAATTTCACTGTAAAAACACTGCACGTTTATATGGCAAAAGGAAAACAACCTAGCTGACTTTTGGTTTTAAGGTCTTGCAAAAAAACCTTATTTTTTTTTTTTAACTTCAGCAAGATAAGACAACTTGTGCCACACACTGTAGTTAAGGGAACAAAGTAACTCTCCAGCAAATTATGTTTATGACTAACTTCAGATGTTTCCATTGCATTTTCTAAGCTGCTCTTCACCCTACAAAACTATATCCTTAAATGCACGTTTAGCATTTTCCCCTCTAAAAGGTCTGATTATGTGGAAAGTTCTATTCCTACTCAGGCATTTGAATTCTGCACTATGTTCAAGAAGTGACGTACAATGGAAGAACTGCCCTGCATGCTATCTCCCCTCTCTTCATGCTTTATTACTTTTAACTCATTCCCTCCCCTCACTGCCACTTTGTGAGGATGAAATTCACACAATTCAGAACATTACATATTTAATCCAAGCACATAGCAATGAATGTCCTTGTTCCTAGCAGCCAGAATTTGCCATTTTGATCAAAGAATACTTAAAAACACTAACAAAAAGAAATCTCTTTATTCTAAAATCCTACGTTCTTCTACTAGCCCTTTGACCCTAGAGCAGCTTTATCTCTCAGCATCCTGCACTCCCACCCTTGTACAAGATTTAACTACATAATTTGAGTTCTTCCACTTTCAGGAAATGGCCTCTAATTAAAAAAACCCTCTCTCTCAGCAAGCCAAAATAGAGTATGCCACTTCTATTTCTGTTCTGAAAAAGCCAAGAAGAATTACAAAACTAGAAAAGGTGCTCAAGTATCTTTGACAGCCATAGCCTAGATTCTCTCCACAGGGATGGTATTTAATGCTCTACATGGGGTTGAAGGAAAAGCTTGTGTGGATTATTTTCCATTTTCACCACCCACAGAAGCTACCGAACAGAAAGCCCATTAAATGTGATGCATGCAACCAATCCTGGCGGTGTTGACAAGGACTGATTTCTCACGTCATATGCAGATTATGATGGACTTCAATCCACTACACATGGCTTCCCCTGCTTAATCTAGCAGTGAAGAAAACATCAAAATTATTACTGTTTAAATATATTGCCATTTTCTTAGCATGGTCACTCAAGCTAAATTACCTACACTTAAAATTAAAATAGAACGCGGTTTGTTGCATAGTACCTAAGCACCTTAAGGTGCACGATGCTAAGGGCCATCCACTCGCAATCTCACAGCCTGCCTTCCCCTTGCAGCTCTGTTCTCTTTCACCCCAGCTGCAGCAGTGTTTCCCAGCCCCTCTAGGACGGTATTTTTCCATTCTGCTCTCACAGTGCTGGTCTCAGTCTTGCGCACCTGGAAGCTCTGGTATTGCTGTTACAGCAGATTCTCCCAGGGCATGACTACAACCACCACGAGAATTGTTCCTTCCTCCACCCCCTTCTCCTGCTGCCTGTTTGTAGCTTTTGGGTTACGCCAGTGAACTCAAGAACGTGCCTACACAAAGCTTAATGACCAAGCAGCACCCAACCCTGAGCACAGCATGCTCCAGTTAGCGTTAATGACATCACAAGCAGGAACCTGAGGGAGGCTTGATAAGCAGGTCTTGATGAAAAACAGATAGTTCCAAATTGCGCTGGGTCTGACTGGGATGGGGTTAGTTTATTTTTCACAGTAGTCTGTATGGTACTGTGGTTTGGATTCGTGACTAAAACAGTGCTGATAACACACCAATGTTTTGGCTACTGCTGAACAAGGCTTTCTCTTTTCCCACCCTGCCCACCACCAGTGAGTCGATTTACATCTTCACCTGTGTCGCCTAATGGTAAACCTGCACGCCTCTAAACCTGTCTCAACACCCTTTGTGCAACCAGTCTAGCCCTCAACGTAATATATTTGAAACTGAAGATGCATGAAATTAAAACTAAATACTGTTAGCCTATTTAAAAGCTATAGGTCAAATACAATACTAGCATACACTAGTTGTACTGGGATCTGAACTTACAGCCCCCAGAATAAAGCAAAACTCAGATCCATTCTAAATGCCAGTATAGACAAGTTAATTTTTAAGACAAGCCATACATGCTACTAGAACAACTTCATGTTGCCTCCTTCAGATCATCATCTAGTTTTGCTCTTTTTCCCATTTATTAATTTCTCAAGTAAAATTTATATATTTTTTCAAAATTGTTCCTCTTCAGGCATTAAACAGCTTGTCTACTGCACCTGATAAGCTAATGTGTGGGTACACACAGGCACGAGCATATAAGACTGTCCTCTGGTTCCTCTCTCCTAGCTGTCTAGTCCATCATCGCCATGTTTTTTTTACAGCCTTCATTTAAAAATCAAACCAAACAAAAAACCCCAAGAAACTCCAAAACCTGTCTCCCCCCAAAAAAACCCTCAAGACCCTAAAACAAATTCAAACCTCCAGACAACCAAGTCTTTGTCGACCAAGAAGGATACAGACACCTAAAAGGAAGTGAACAGTTCTGTATCAACACCGCAAGGAATCACAACACTGACAATTTAATCAACAAATGGAGAATCAAGCTAGATATCCAAAGCAATATACCATCCGTAACACATGTAGAGGGCATAAATATTTTTAAATGATTTAGAAGCACTTGTCAAATCCATTTCTATAACAAGCATTTTGGAATACAAATTAGGCCAACTTGTTTGTTTCTTATAATTCAGGTAGAGATTGCAAAGTTATACACAATAAATGAAAAGGTTCGTCAAGGCAAAAGAACTGTGTAATTCATTAAACAAAGAAAAACGAAGGCTTAGAAGAGTAATGAAAGCACTAAACACACACTACATCCTTCAACTGTCCATACGTGTACTGTGTTCCCTAGGAGATGATTCATAGAATTTAACCACACTGAGAAAATAATTGTGGCAGCAGAAGCTCATTGCTTACCTCTATGCTCGGGTAGCTCAACTTTTCCATATACTAGGACTTGTTTCCAAATATCTTTTTTTTTTTTTTTTGCTATTTTGACACCCTAGCTATACCTGCAACTTTATTTTTTTCAAAATTTTTTATGATGACTAACATGAAATAAAATTCCTGTCTTGCGTTTATGTCTATTTTATGCTAGAATACATGAGCATGAACTTAACACACTGCAATATTACAGAAGATATCTTTCAAACAGAATCCCAATTCTACGACTTGATCTGGAGCTTCACAAATGTTCTCTGCTAGACATCTGTGCCCACTTTTCCTCGTATTACCAGAGACGATCCCAGATTATGACTCTTCCTTCCATTGTCATCCAAGAAGATGACACGAATACAAAGAAAAGTCTGATAGCAAAGAACTTTTCAAAATCCATGTACTGTATCATTGATATTAAGGAAGAGGTTTTATGAAATGGGATGTAGTCAGCAGGTTCACCTCCTCGACTTCTACTGAACGAGAAAAATATCTACAAGCATACATATGCAATAAAATAACTTACGTTCACAAATCCTTCCTTAGTGTTAATCTTCTAGAAAAAACCAAACACACACACATTACATTTTAAACATTGTTTAATAACTTGCATCCACCATAGCTATTATCCTGATGCATGCAGAAATCAGGGTTTTGGTTTTGCCTCTGTAAGTCATTCTGATGAACGTGACACCTTTATTGTTGTAATAACTATTGTGAGTAATGGTACAAACAAAGGCTTTTATTAAAAGGAACACTGAATAATATATTACCAACACTAAGATCAAGCGAAAAAATATTTTTATCAGGGAAAAAATATTAATATCAATAATGCCATTTTTTAAAGCAGAAAGGTGAAAGGCAGAAAAGGAAAAAGTTAAGAAAATGCTACACAATATGCAGTAAATGGCAGAAATTATACTCTGAAAATCCTTTTTTCTAGGTGGCCACCTAGGGCTACATTACATGCTAGAGGAACAGTAAAAGATTGCAACATTTCTTGAGATACATAAGGCTAAGGAAAAGTCTATCCTGGTGAAGGTAGAAATTGGGGAGTAAGGTCGCTATAGGGACCAGCACACTGCTCATTGAACGGCTTGAGTTTAGGCTCATTTCTTTTGAAGCTATAAACTAAGAGAGTTGACATGATTGAACAATTAGGAATGTTCTTCAGCTATACCTTTCAGTGGAAAAAGGTGGCTTTAAAAATGCTGAGAGAAGAAAAAGCTGTCGTGTTTTAGCATTCTTATTTATTACTTATATAGCATTACATAAAGTCACTTTACAGGCTTTAGAAACACACACCAAGACATAGACTTCTCCTGAAGTGGCTTACTATTTCCTTTGAGTGAGTGCAATTTGGACATCTATACTATTGGACAGGAGAGCTGGGGCAAACAAAGTTGCAGAAGAAAAGCTGCAGGGAGCCAAGTGAAAAAGATTCAAGGAGTAAAAGTCCATGAGAGGAAGAGAGAAATGGCTGTTCCCGAAAATCTATGATGGTATAAACCAAAGCAGAATCAGAAAGAGCACATGGCAAAAGGATGGTCCACACAACTCAGAGGATTACAGGATTACAAAAGTCCACACAAAACTAAGTGTGTGATGAGCAAGAGATGCGGCATGGTGAGTTTCCCGACACAGGACAGAATTTTGTAACTTATGTCACTGAGAAACTAGCGAAGTCACTTCAAAAAAACCCTAATGACTCAGTACATGCTTTTAAAGATGGATTTTCTGTATTTTGCTCTTTTGTCCTTTAAACTTTTTTGATACTTAGCACTAGAGAAATCGAAAGATGCAAAAAGTTTCACCTTCTTCACATGAAACTAATTTAGTTAAAGAACTGTAGAGTTAAAGTAAATCCAGCCTTACTAAAAAAAAAATTTATCAACCGAAAGATTGAGGCAGTTAAGACTTCTGAAAACTCACAAAGAAAATAAAAAAGCTACACATACACAGTGGCTCCTGACTATACTTTTTGCCCATGTAAAGAAAAATGAGACACAAACAGTAAGAAAAAGTCTGGGATTAGTGTTATCGTACTTAATTTCATTCAGAATGGAAGATATTAATATTAGACCATGGCTTTGCCTCTGCAATACTATGAATTTGCTATATTTGCAGCCATTCCAGTGATATCCAAGTGTCTCCATAAGCATTTTATCTTGCTGAATTAATAAATGTAACACAAACATTTAGAGGAAAATGCAGACACTGTACTTTACCTAACAATTCCTCAGGCATATAGATTAAGAATCATTTAATGAAAATTTATTGCCAGATTTACATGTAGCAAATAATACCAGACAACGGGTTCCTTATATTTATGTAGAGTGCATTTATATCTAATGTTCTAATTTTTAAGACATCCCATAGATTTCATTTTACTACATTATATATGTACGTGCTCTCCAAAATAAAGCCATTTAAACCAGGTTGTTCTGTGGGCACTGGAATTAACAAAGCCTCATCTCAAAGGATTTATATCCCCACCTTTCCCACATGTCTTTTTCTTCCTCCCCACAAGGATGAGCACCCTCCCCCATGGCCCTTAGAGTATCACAAGCAGGTGAGTTCCAGCAATGCTGTGGTTAATTGAGGGTTCTGCACATGATGAGTAGCCAGCACAGAGGTGCACGCTGGCTGCGGCCAAGCAACGTGTGATACAGTTGGGAAGAAGACGACGCTCTCATCGTGATAAGCTAGCTGGTCAAGGTCACTGCCCAAAACTGGACTGTTATAACTGTACAGTCTGATTATATAACCACCACGGTACACATACATATCTAATTATAGGCTACATAGTTAAAAGAGGAAGCATTGTTCTGGTTTTGGGTTTTTTTGTTTTTTTTTTTTTTTTTTTTTTTTTTTTTTTTAAATGTTTGTACAATAGTCACTAGCAAAATGCAAGCGTGCATTACTTTTTGTTTCTATTTCTGGTTCATTCAAACCAGTAGGACTGCAAATTGCTTACAAACAACGGTGGAAAGAAAATTAAGAGAATAGCTGTAAATGCACAAAATGGTTTGCAAGTCTTTCAAAAATACAGACTGTATGCTTTAGTGAACTACTTGAAGAAAGGTGGTAATGGGCAAAGGAATTTGTGTGAGAAAAGGAGGTTTCACACTTTTCTAGGTTTCACTTTCCCTCTCCGCGTATATTTTTTCCACAAACGCTCTCTGCGTACTTGACCACATGTTCATAAAGTGGCAAACAACATTCCTGCTTTCTAGCCACTTCCCTGCCTTTCTCAAAAGACACCTGTAGCAGAGACCATAGCGCCCTGCATTTCTGAACAGTGCACTCAGAGGTACTCAGTCAACAAGGTAACGTTGAACGATAATTGGGTTGCAAGTCAACTGAAAGAAGCAGCAAATTTTGGAAAGGTAAACCAACTCTTTCTCACTGTCAAACCAGCATTAAAGCATGATGGGAACCTACTCATAGTTTACTGTGGTTGGTTAGATAATTCTGAACACGATGACTTGACTAAATTCAGGCAAAAATAAGCCAGTCTTACGTGATTATTTTTCAGAAGATATTGCAAAGCTGGTAGCAGAAAAATCAACCCTACTAGGGTTATATTCAAACACATCCATTTACTGATTATGACCCGTTTTCATAGGATATTATCTGCTGAGAAAAAGTGGCTTGCAGTTCCTGTTACCTAACACACACATGCATTAGATTTAATCCAGTAAGATACTAACCCTAGCAGGTTTGAGTTTAGATTTTACCAATAAGATCTCACTACTTTCCCTCTCCTTCACCACCTTGTCCAAGGCCAACACGAGGTTTGTCAGAGCCTTTACTGGACACACACTTCAAAACCCAGGTGACAGATGCTTATGAAAAAAAGAGTCAATACAGTGTTTGTCCATTCCAGCCTAAACTGTGTTTGGAGCATGGCCATGGACACAATCTTGCTGGGGAGAATTTGTTTTTCATGTGTTCTAAAAAGCATTGCTATAGCAAGAAATATCTCTGAGTGAATCCATCTCCCTATATTCAACCGTCTGAACCGTGGAGAACAGGCTGTAGTGTGGTGTTCTGACATACCAGTAGTGAATCTCAGGCTCTCAAATTGGAGTAACAGAGGGTAATTTCTGTGCAATGTCATAATGCTACAGTAAGCCTTATCTAGAGAAGGGCAATGACTACTACACTACCTGCTGAAATAGCCGTCATTGTTACACGCATGTCCCAAGCACATTTTGTATTTAAAGGTGTTCACCTTAAATTGCTTTCTTTATGAGTCTTTTTCCACTGTAGACATGGAGCTCTTCGCAAATTAACCACTAACACGTATCATATAGTTTTCCAGCTTCAGTACATTACTTACAGAATCAGGACTTAACACACCTCCGGCATTTTCTACTTTGATTCATTTACACAAGGAAGAGAAGTAAAAAACAGTCTTGTCAATATTATTAAAGACAAATTTCAAAAATACAGATGTAATGAGGTATTTTCTCTACTGTAATGCAGCAGAAATGCAGAGAAGTCAAAACCATAAAGGAATTTAAGAGCCTAAGCCTGCAGTTTCAATATGCCGTCCTGCAACTTCTTTTGTAAAAGATTAAGGACTACTTAAAATGTTTCTTTAAACACAGGAAAAATTTTAAGTGCACATAATTTCTACAAGTGGATTATTTTAATGGTCTTATGTTACAAGTATGTTGTAGTGTGTACTAATTATAACATTTAACTGTATACGCACACCATTCTCCAGCTTGCTTTTTACTCTATGGTTGCCAAATATCCTGAAAAACACACATTTTAATCTATCTGTAACTACCCTAGGGTTCCTGATTTTTTTTTTCCTTTTAGGCAATAGTCTATGTGATTTTTTTTTTAACCTAATCTCACCATACAGAATTGCATGAGTCACATAATCATAGAATGGTAGGGGTTGGAAGGGACCTCTAGAGATCATCTAGTCCAACCCCAAAAATGAAGCAAATAATTTTGTACGTTTTTGCTGTATTACTGCCTTACTTTCCAACTTTGCATCACTTCAGGCATCAGCAAAAAAAAAGTTTTAGTGTTAATTCTTTTAACTTTTCAAGATTAAAATACATTTGTGGTCACACGGTGAATTGGAGTAACTGAGACAGTATTATGTTCTCATTTGTCAATAAACCTGATAACATTTTAAACAAGAACTGGGTGCCAGATGACTGTTCTGCAACTAATTCTGGAACAAATTTCTGTATAATCTACTGAAAGTGCTTCGGAGTTCCTTGCCAGCAAAGCTTTCTAATAAGATATTCATGAGTAATTAGAAATCTATAGACATGATTAAACCTTAATCTACAATCTGCAGGATGAATGTCTAGGCTGAAGCACGGCAAACTGGCAGAGAACTCAACCGGAGATCCCTCTGTAGGTTCAAGAATTTGGCTGCCATTTGTCAAGGCTAAAGCTAAGATTTATTTGTGAATCCCTCAGACTGCACTGGTTTCCACTGGATAGATAACTCCTAAAACAGACTGCTAGCTCAGTTCCACAGCCCTCCACTTACAGCCCTGACTGCTTGAGAATCAGTATCACGTATTTTACAGAAGCTGGGCATACATTGGTTATTTCTAATGAAAACCTTGAACTATCATTTCACCTCTTAAATAATGAATGTAGTTTGTCTGGTCTTCATTATTTAAAAGGTCATTTACATGATACATATGTATTACACAAGCTACCAGTAGGCCATTATACTTAATCAAGCAAAGTTCTTACCAACATTTTTTTTTCCCCTCAATAGCAAGAAGGTGTGCTGTAAGTAATGCCATAGCAATACCATAACGCTCTGGGAATAGCTGGTTCTAAGCAGCTTGGAAATGGTTGCAACTGTAAACAAAAGAGACCTTGAATGAAACTACTGAAAGATTCACTTTCTCTTGTTATAAGAGATTTATTAGCTTACACAAGTGCACTTCATAGACAGGACCAGCTGGCTAGATATGAGTAGCCTTCCAGTTCCATATTAGCAATGCACTTGGCACAACATGAGGAACGTAGTCTAACAACAAGCTAAACGTAGGCTAACACTAAAAAGGTGTTTAAAGAAACTGCCTCTTTAACTAGCTAAGCAATTACAACATACATAGCCACTGTTCTGATAGGCAGAGCCAAACTGAACACAAGAATTTTTTCAGTTCTCTAATCATTACCACCTAAAGATTTTAAAGAGCTTTGGAAAAATATATAGAAATATCCATCTTATGGATAAGAAAAAGCAGATAGGCTTAGCAGAGCAAAAACTGCCGGAAAAGGATACAGCAAAATCTTTTTCCCAATCTAATCACATGAAAATTCTCCAAAAATTAACAGAAAGACTCATAAATCACTATATTTAGCCTTGCTTCACATCCATACTGTTGGTTTTAAAGGACTATGAAGAACTAAGGTGTTATGTTGAGTTATCATGCTACTCTTTCAGCAGCCAGCAAGCCTAAAAGAAGAACTGGCATAAAGTAAACTGCCAACGAAGAAAATACAAGTAAAATCAGGTACACGTGAAGACACTTGCTATACAAAACATACATAAAACACGGACAAAACACGTATGAACCTAAACAGAGGAATAGTATTTTCCTAGACTCACTCGTGAATCTTCTGGTATTTAGAATGTCTTCATAGAGGAAAGAAATCTGAATATACTATGAAAATAAATGAAAGTGCATTTGGAAAGATCCTCTTAAGATAATACTACCATTTAGACAAGATAGTTTTTCAATTAATGTTCATTCCCTAAATTAACTAGATCATTATTTTCAATATTCCCAGTTAATCTTTCTCCATTGCAAAAAAACCCAAACAATCAAATTGCAATGAGAACTCAGATGGTTTGTGTAATCCCAATTTATGTGCAAGCACTAAGAAATAGTCTTTAAGAATAAAATCATATATTAGTTTTCAACAGGACCCACTGCCTCTTCTCTGCAAGTGATTCATTGAAGTTTTGCCTCTTTCAGAGAAAGCTCAGGGTTCCTGTGTGATGCTAACACACCATACCAAATATGAGCTTTTCCTTAGCAATGAGTAGTGCCATGTAAGTTTTCAGTTTACACGCTGCTGGGGAAGATATCTAGATACAAGAAAAACACACCTGAAGCTGAAACAGCGAGTGCTGTCTTCTGAACACAGTACATACTATATGATCTGAAGGGCTTTAAAAATCCAATCTTAAGTCTTAAAATGTGCATCCAAATTTGCTGAATTTTTCTGACCTTCATCTCTGTCAGTTCCCCATCTGTAAAACAGAGATAATACCGCATCCCTCACTGGGGTTTTGTGGAGATAAATTTAATTTAAAACCTGTGAAGCACTTGGATACAGTAATGATGAGCAGCACAGAAAAGCCTATGAGGAAATTAATAATTCTGACTTCTGAGTAGGGTCTGAACGACGAGCTGTAAATAAGACTTAGGGCCACATATCCAACGCTGAGGATAAAACAACATCTTGAATAGCTGCTCATTAATTGAGTGCTGTCCATCTTGCGTACTGAGAAAGGAATGAATCTTCTGGAAAAGTATTGTGTGTTCTTACAATTAAAGACTTCATTATAATGCATATGCATAAGCAGAATTTGGGTTGCAATGCCAGCCTTAGTGTTAACACCCTCTTCTCTCGACTACTTGCTTTTGCATCCTTAATGTTCTCTCCATGTAGTTTGTACGTGTAACATTTATATACAAAGAATGAATTATGATCTCATTGTGAATATCTGATTTCCATGCACAAGTGGTAACGAACAAAGCTTGGTTAAAAAAATTGCATTATGAAAACAAAATACCAAGCTTGCCTAGGCTTGGTAAATTCAGCAGGGCTTCTACTGAATTTTCTATTCAATTGCTTCAAATGGTCCAAGTGCTACTTCTGTTAACACTTCCTGTGCATCACCATAAGAGACTTGGGAAAGGAAAACGTATCAGGGGACTGTCCTTTCAATTTTTATCCGAGGCATCCAATTTTAATTCTTAACAATAACAGCAGCTACTTTCCTGTGAAAATAAATCAGGCAGAAATTAAACTAGATGTGCATATGGGAATCAAGGAGAAATATCATCTCCCCAACATGCTCTCCAGTGCCGCCTTCCTCTTCCAAAAAAAAAAGACCCTCTGCACCTTGTAGGAGGAGGGTGATGGTTGATCTTGTGAGGGTTTTATATGCAAGCCCTTTTCCCGTGACGACTACTTCCTCCTCCAGACTGCATATTCATGCTCTCAAGGCAATAGATACCATCACGACAGCCCCCTGACAGCACAGCTCTTATAAAAAGAGCCCTAAACAAACAGTCCTGCCATGGGACCCAAGACAGCAGACTCTAGGAAGCTGGACAGTTCCCGGCCTGATGCCATTCAGACGACGTGTAAGCTGCTCCTTAAAGGCAAGAAGAGTTACACCTAGCAATAGAAGATCAGAACCAGATCCTGTCAGTTTCAGCTCAAGGAACTTCCTAGAACTCAAGCACCAAGATAGCATTCAAGTTAGAAAGAAATCTTTGAATATTAAAATCACTTGAAAGTGATCACATATTTACTGATCATTTGAAAAAACAAAGTAGACTTCCCAGAGACTAGTTGTACAAAGCCTTAAGAAAATAATACTCTCTTTTAACTAATTTCATCTGTATATAATTATCAATGGTCTTAAATATCATCAAGGTAAGTGAAACCTATTATATTTCAGCTAAAATATCTGTCTTCAGAGAGTACTTAGAAGACATTCTTCATTCAACATCACATTCGCTACACTTCGTCAAGAAATCTTACATATTTATAACAATTTTTGTAGTGAGTTGAAGCCAGAAGATGTTGTACCTAGAATATTCTATCTTCTCAAGAGGGCAACAGAAAGCCAACATCTTTTAAATATTTAATTAGGACTAAAATCAAATTTACATAGCGATATGTCACATTTTCAGCTACTGATGAAGACAAACATCTCTGCATATTACGAGTATTTGAGAGGATAGTAATTTATTTCACTTTGCTTAGAGAAAGTCTCCAGAGATTTTCACACTATTTTGCATCATTTCAGATGCTTCTTTTAGTTTTTTAACTAGTT
>VZSC01000926.1:291341-325162 GCA_013398225.1 Steatornis caripensis | reverse complement strand
ACTAGTTCATTGTTTATATAAGTTGGGACATTACAATTTCAACAGTAAAATATTTGATACTTGATCAAAGTTTGAGATATACCCTAAAAGAATTGTATTTGCCTTTAGCAAATATTTTATTTGAGTTTTGAACAAAACTACTGATGGAAGCTGATGAAAATTACTCCAGCTTGAAATTCACTGACAGATGTGCTATATAGCAAGGGATTTTCCTGGAAATGTTCTAATTTTCTTTCCCTAATTTAGAAAAAGTTTATTTTAAATCTGTTCAAATGTACTGAAGTACAGGGTCACAAAGTATCTGACCATGGAAAGAATGGGACAATGTAGCTGAGAAACCTATGTTCTGGCATCTTGAAATGGAAAGAAAGAAAGAAGAAAACGTATAATTTAATCACAGAATTAATAAAACGGACATGCATTTCTCACTTCATGAGCTTTCGGAAAAAAGAAAAGGTGAAAAAATCCATAGAAAGCTTTCTCACTTTTCGTTTTTCGTCTCTACTGAAGAAGTAATTAATTGCAAAGAAAAAGAAATTCTGTAAACAGCAACAAATGCACAAACACCGTATAAAAAAGCACCACGGAAGTATTAACATATTTCAAGGTTATGACTTGCAGAAACTTTAAAAGTTCACACACAGATGTTATTGCCTGCCAGAAAATTTGCCTTTTCCAAAGTCAAACTGGTATGAAATCAAATGGTTTCATCATTAATCATAAAAACCAAAATGACAACATGGATAAAATAATCAAAAAACCCCCTTACTTTCAAACTTTAGTTAGCTAATGATTTTCTTTTTCCAATAGCAATACAACCAGCTAAACTGTGCATTTCCCTCTCCCCCCAGGATTAGAAGATCAGCAAGCCAAAGGTGCAGAGAAAAGTAGTAGCTATTTTTATTAGAACTTCTATGCAAGCTAAAAAATGTTGGCTGGAAGGGATCTCTGCAAGTGTCACCTCCAACCTTGGGACAAAAGTGTAACCACTGCAAACACTACATCATTTCAACAATGACTTTGGCCAGCTGAATCTCCAAGGATGGACATTCCACAACCAGTCCCAGAAATCTGTTCTTCAATATGGAAAAAAAGGTACATTAGGAATGAGTACTGAAAAAAAAAAAAAACATTAGGTTTCCACTAATAACATCACAAGCATTATGGGGCATCAAGCTCTTATATCAGGTAAGTATTACTCCCTCAACTTGTTAGATGGCATTTTGCCACAGATTGGCTTCCTAGTCATCATTAGAAACGTGCAAGGTTGTGTGTTTCCCATCTTCTTCCCATCTCTTTCCATTGCTTCCCTGAATGATTAGCACAAGCAAAAGCATCCACATCCCCCTCACTGAAAGTACTCACAAGTGCACTGAAGAAAGCTTCTTTCATATTGTTGTAATTAAGTTCTCCCAATTTGCCTCTCGGAATGATACTGGAAAAATCTCTCCGCAGTATAAGTAAACTAGCTCGTGTTTTGCTATTTGATTAAACAAAATGTTTGTACACATGTGTATGCAGCAACACTTGCAAATTTCCAGACATATATCACTGTCTCCTCTATCAGTTAAATCTTGAAAAAGTTAAAACTTCACAAATGAATGCAGTTTAGTGGGTGATCACTACCAAGGAAAGATATTCTTTGAGTAATTTTAAAAAAAACAATTCTTATTCTTGTGCTCTCTGAAGTATTTACATTAACAATCTAACCTGAGTTAATCCGGGTTATTCAGTATTAATCTTGATAATTGATTCTTATTTTAATATATGCTCATTAACTTTGCATTGCACAAGTTGAGTGAAGCTTCTACCCTCTAGCAATCCAACATGTTCTCTATACGCCCCCCTTTGACCCTTTCGATAGCCCTTGAATGCGTGACATAACATAGGAGCTCACTTTCCCCGTATCACACTGTGACAGGGTGAAAGCACAGAAACCCACATCTACAGAACTGAAGGTTTCCTGAATACGATGTTTCAAGCGGTTGAAACACTTGGGAGATTCTCTTTTGTTGTTTTGCTTGCATGTAACACACTCAATGCATTTAGTTAAATGCAAAGGGAAACTCAACTGCTACGTAGCAACATGCAGCAAAACATTCCAGTTCTGTGTGCAGGGCATATGTTCCAAGCTGTGACTGACCTATGTGCTAGCTTTAAAGAATGGAAGTTTGGGCATTACTCTAAGATGTAAGGCTGATATTTTGTAATTCATTGTCTTAACTAAAGAATGTATACAGGTTGCTATAGCAATAGCTAATCTGTATTCCTACAGCTGACTACTTTACTCAAAATTATTACTGTTACAAATTACTGTGATATGCATATCTTCAGAATGTACAGGACAGGATACTACATCCTCTAAATTTGCTCACATGAAGCTTCTCAGTTCGCGCCTGTGCCCTGCACTTTTGTGCTATTAAAGCAAGCAAGTACGCTTTTGAAATCTTGGCATTACTGATAAAGAAGGAACTCTGCAGAATTAGTAACCTGGGATGAGCAATCTCAGATAAAACAGTCATATAACCTCACAAGAAGTCCCTGAAGCAATTGCATGTCTTGAAATGTGACTTGGAACTCAACTGCAGTGTGGGGAGTAGTCACGTTCCACCATAGGGAACACTTGCAGTTCAGTGCATGGGCCAAACAGGGCTCAATGACCCCATTTTGCAGGAAATTTATCTTCTGAAAAGCACAATGAGGGAACCATGCCTGTTGCCTACCCTACCCAGATGGATAGTGAGGTTATTTACTGTGCAGGGTTAATTTTTTTTTTTCCTCCAATTTCTACACACCTATTGAGAAAAGCTGGGTAAATTTGCAAAAAAATTGCCAAAAAAATATTTAAAGAAGAAATATATGTATGATGAATTACTTGGAGCACCATACATCATGGGAGAATTCTGAAGACAAACAGGAGCATATTAATCACATGTCATTTATTCTACTAACATTCAGTGTGCACACGTATATGTCTACACCCACTCAACAGCATCAGGAAAAAAGGCAGTTCTATTGCATAGATTTTGTCATTATTCCTATGCTGGAGAAAAACTTCGGTAAAGCATGTTTCTCCAGCTAGCTACAATTTCCTTTATCTTTCCTATACGCTGGTATTCCCTATCCCTAACTGAACACAAACATACACAGTCAAACATTTGTTGAGTACAGAGGAAACAAGCCAAGGCACCCGGAGCCAGAGCTATTACTTTCTCAAGTTCAGAATGCAGAATTTAGTCACCCTGGTGCAACATGCTCAGGGAAAAGAGAGAAGAGAGCAGAATGATAGATAAGTCTGGACTGAGCAGTCCTTTATTCCGCAAACAGGTCTTGCTAATACAGTAACATATGAATGAGCAGATCTTCCCCAGTGGCCACCCTGTCCCCCAACAAATGAAGGTATGGAACCTGACATGACAAATACTGATTTCCCCAGAGGAATTTATTTTCCAAATACAAGTGAAGTTTTATCTCAAATCAGCAACCGAACCTCAGGAGCAGTTTGAATTTAAGACATTTAAAACTATTATACTGTAGCGCATATAATGTGCAAATAACCAAGTAAGCCCAAGCGCAGGGTATATTTACATATAATTCTTGTATGCATTAGATATGTGTTGTCATACTTAATTATTTCTGAATCAACACTTTTAAATTAATTTCTTCATTTATTTTAGTTTAATTTATTAAAGGCACAATCCAAAGCCTTTTCAACAGAAAGTAAAAATTCCCATCACACTAGAATTGACTTAATCCTACTTATGACTTCAATACTGTAAGACCTAGTCTTCTCTGCTATCATTTAGTGCCACTTCACTTACATAAAGTTAAACTAGATAAGTTACCCATAATTTATTTTACTATTTGAAAGAATTTATAGCCTATTTGCCTATTACTGCAGTCATGGTATGGATCTTCCAGACATGAGACTAGTATTTGACTGAGATTTAAACTGATTTTAATAATGTAAAGTTACCCAAACTTGAAGAGGAATAAAAAGTAGATTATAAATGGATATACCTATTCCATTCAGGAACACATACTCAACATTCATCCTGTTCTTTCATCATGTATATATCAGACCAATAATATGAAATAACATGGAAACTGGAAAATTTCATTCTGAAGTGGCATATACAGCGCTCTGACATTTCTCCGAGGAATAAAGGACATCTACTGCTAATCCCCTTCTAATTTGTTCCATTAACTCATTGTCTATTTGCACAATTTATTTGAACTGCCTTTTCAGGGCAAAGAGTGACTTCTGCAATCAAAAATATCCCTAAGATGATACTAGTTAATTTTCTGTGTTATCTGATTAACTTTCTGCAGTATGTATACTCTTTCACTGTTACAACTAGCACATTTTACATTAGTTATATACAGCAGAAAATGTTCATATATGAGAAGAGCAAGACCAAGCCGCAGGAGTTTTTGTGTTTGTAAGTATCAGCTGGAAAAAATAAAAACGCTCCAACCCAAAATCTCAGTATCCTCAACTATCCTTTTGTACCAAGATGACCCAGGAAGTTTCTTTACAGGCAATTATTCGAGTGAGGAAGGCTAGTACGATGATTGTGCTCACCAAGCTTACACTCAAACTCACAATCTATGGATAGTTTTGTTTCAGTATTCAGTCTGCCTGTCACCTTCTACCTCAAAATCTCTGTTCCAACTCAGAGCACTTGAATACTTTATATCTAACAGACAAGGCACTTCAATTTTATTTAGTGGTTATCACATGAATCAGGTCTACCTTCTTCTGCCTTCCCACAAATTTTAAATAAATTTCTGAATTTATTTACAGTGTCAAAAATACTTAGGACAAATTATTAGTATTTTCTTTAAACTTCTAAACCAGAACCCATTCATCTATCAAAATCAAATGCATGCTTTATAGCAGAAACAAGCTAGACTATACCAGACTAATTTCCTGCTAATTTCCAAATAAAATCTGATTTTGTTTTTTCTATGGAATATATACATGTATTCTCTCTAAGCACTGAAAGGTCTGTTCACAAGGACAAATGTTATAGGAATTTTCTTACAATTGCTTCTACACTATGAAAAGGAAACCAAGTCCTTCAGCATCCACACCAGCTGCACTGAACCTATGCTGTTTCCGCTCTATGAGATGACCCATAGGATTCCGTGATCTTCCAGCACCCAGCAACATCAATATCTCAAATGCAGCCCAACTTTTACCAGTACTTTTCATTTGCATATATTTGTGCACATTTCTACTGAAAAAGTTACTAAGAAATGGAAGCAAATATGACAAGCTATAGTCAAAGAAATAGATTGATCTATCAGTCCTAGACTGACGCAGAGAAAGGAATGACGGCACAGTTCTTGGAAGACCATTTAGAAAATATCATCTTCCCTTTGCTTACTCCTTTCAAAAATTGTAAATAAAGTTAAGATTCATATGTACAAAACAAAACTACCCACAATGCAAGAGACTGACAGTAAACTAAGTAAACATTCAGGAAACTAAGAAATTACAGAAACTTGAACAATAAAACAGCGCAAATTGTTTAGTATAAAAGTCAGTAGGGAACAAAATGATTTGAGGTGTGTAAATTCGGGCACTGTTTAAGACCATGTTGCATGCTTGCAGAAAGTCACAACTCAAAGAGAAATTAGGTCACAATGACTTCAAAAATAAACTAACTTGGTTTAGATGAGCAGTGAAAGATACACAATGCATAGAAGAATGTAAAGCCATTCCCAGCAACACATATAAGGTCGGACTAAGAAATTGCATAAATGACCAGGGAAATAAGAAAAATGTAGAAAAATGAATGGCCAGCAGAGTTTAGGACATTAAGAAAGATTTCATTAAGAACACAGAATTTATAAGCGTGCTGTATATCTGCATGCTTTGTGGCAGAAACAGTAACAGAAATAATAACACAAAAAAAACCCCAAAAGTATTTGCTAAGTATTAGTTTTCAGGAAGAAGCTAGATTATGCAGTTGCAGGGTGAGGTGCTTTCTACAACAATAAATAGAGATAGAAAATTAATCCGCAGTTGCTGAGATTAAATGGATCTGGATAACTTGCATCCCAGAATTTTGAGACAGCTAGCCAAGCAGCATCAAGAGTCTCAGAAGAACATCACATTGCTAGGCTTTAAAAAACAAGCAAAGAAAACCAAAATCCACAAGTTGGGCAAGTCAGGTAATTATATTCTTGTTAGCATTAAATCAGCTAATGGTAAAATACTGGAATGGTTGATATATGACTTTACAAATAAGCAATTAAGTAAAACTAATGCGATTTAAGATGGATTTATGAGAAATAAAGTTAGCTATCTGAAATCTGGGGTTTTTTTAAAAAAAATGTATTTGAAAACTTGACTGATAAAAAAGGCTGCATCTTCAAAACAATGCACGTTTTCACAAAATGATTTAGCAGCCCACGACATTTTCATTAAGAACCTGGAATTACATAAAGTCAACATGAATATACAAAATCTATCATTTTTCAAAAATCATTAATAGACATCAACAAACAACTAAATAACAAAAATCTGGTTTTAGTTGAACACTGCAGAATTTGGCATTTAACCCGCGACTAAAATCTTTACTAGTACTTAAGAGGAAATTCAAATCATTGCAGATAAGGCTAGTGCATGAGACTGAAGAATGCTTTAAAACGGTCAAACACCAATGGTAAGCAAGAAAATGGGTTGACTGGGAAAGCTGAGCAAAGAAGAGCAGAGGCTGTGCTAAACATCAAGTTTCACAAAAACTGTGTTGTCATATTTGCATATCAAGAAACTACACTGAGAAGCAGCAGTTTAGAACAGACCTAAAGTCTTCGGAGTTCATCTCACAGACCTGGCAGCAAAGGTTTAGCATTATCACCGGACACGCACACAGGGAAATCCCAAGCACACGAACAAATGCTAAACTACTGTCTTGATTCGGCACCGGTACAGCCACAGCTGGAATAGGGTCTCATTAAAGTATTTATAATTTTTTTAATCAAGTGGACATCTTCGAGAATATTCAAGTGAGACAAACGCCACAAATCAATTCTAAAACATACTTTGCAGAAGGGCACAGAACTCCATCTACCTGGCTTATTGAAGGGAAGCCTGAGGAGTAACTTGAGCGCGNGTACAGCCACAGCTGGAATAGGGTCTCATTAAAGTATTTATAATTTTTTTAATCAAGTGGACATCTTCGAGAATATTCAAGTGAGACAAACGCCACAAATCAATTCTAAAACATACTTTGCAGAAGGGCACAGAACTCCATCTACCTGGCTTATTGAAGGGAAGCCGGAGGAGTAACTTGAGCGCGCCTGCTTTAGCAGGGGGGTTGAACTAGATGATCTCCAGAGGTCCCTTCCAACCCCTACCATTCTGTGATCCTGCAAAAGCAGCTACAAGCCACACAGATCTTCACAATCTAGAAACACAAAGGTATAAAAGCTTCTGTTGATGGAAAATCGTTACTATTAAAAAAGATTAGATTGGAAATTAGGTTTCGCTTGGTCTGTTTCTCTTAAGGATAATTTATTATTTGAAGAAATTATCAAGAGCAGTGATTTTCAGTAAGAGTAATCTTTAACAAATCAAAATAAGATGTTGTTCTGAAAGATCTAATTCAACTATGAATACATTTGGGGAAGTCACATGGCTTCGTCCAGTGGCTGCGCAAGCCAGACTAAGGTGACCACACTGTCGCCTGCCTCTCTAAACTAGGAAGTAGTTCCTTTAAGCAATCTTTCTGCCGTACATAGCAGGTTCACCAATATGTTGGTGCTTTTAGTGTCACGGTAATGATCCCTGAGCAGACAGGTGTAGTTTTGGACTGAGTAAATGAGGTAATTTGTAATTGAAATTAAATGTAATTTTAATTTCTGCTCCACCTTTGATTCTGGTATGAATGCTAGTCCGGTATTTACATAATAACCCACATCAATCAACGTTATCTTTGCACCTTTTTAAAAACTTGGTATGCAGCCTCTTTTCTCAGTGCCAATAAAGTTTGCCACCACAACCAGGAAAAAAGTGATTTATATTTGCTGTCAGAATATAACTTACAGAGTTTAGGATGAGTGCAGGAAGGCTGGTCTTCACTAATCATACATAAGTCTTTATTTGCAATCAGGTATAAAACTAAACTTAAAAAGCTGATTACAATGTAAACAATACTTTAAGCACCACATTTTGTTTTATAAATAAGCAAACAAACATTTGGCTTTTTTTTTCTCTTCAGTTTCTTCATCCAAAATTATGTAGTTCGAACTGGGCAAAGCTTATTCAAGCAAAAACAAACAAGGCAGATGGTTAAACGCCTGTATTGTCTGGAACTCCATCAACTTATCAGCTACCAAATTACCACTAGGTACAATTGCTCATCACCAGTACCAGAAAAATTAATTAATCCTGGGAGAGTTGTATAATCCAGCACAGGGAGCAGTGGCCTTTCATCTCCAGTGGTCTTTTTCAAGATTAGATTCCCGATGAAATTCATACAGCATAATTCTAAATTTTCAGAGATTCAGCTGCCACTGCCACCACCATATGTCACAGCGTCTCTCTAGGCAGAAGAAAATTATGTTTCTGGAGTTGGAGATTGATTCAAAAATGCATTTATGCACTTTTTTCTTTAAAAAAAATATATAATTCCTATTCCAGACAACACTCAAACATGCGTTAAAGCTTCTGACTGATTTCAATTCCATCTAAAATATAAGTACTATTCGAAAATCTTTGAAAATTTTAAGGAAGGACATACCAACTCAGAACAAAAGGAAAAGTGCAATATTTTTTTAATCTTTAATGTGGATCAAAGCATGCTCACTTATATTCCATTACAGTAACAGCTATATGATTCTAGGGGAAAAAAAAAAAATAAAAGCGCATTTCTGCCAACTTCTGAAACGCATACCCACATCCTACGAGGCTGGTGCAAGGCCTATCAAAAGCCTAATAACGGTCTTCAGGAATCTCAAGAGAAAGTTGCTCCAGAAAAAGCCTTACAAGAGTACGCTAGCACAAAGTAATCACATCCTACCTCTGGTTAGGACTAAAGGTGGACGCAATTCTTACAGATCTGTGCAAGCCAATGCCTTTCAAGGTGAGTCTAAAAAGTATAAAGGGAAAATCAAGTTTCGTATAAGAAAACTAGGCTATACGCAGAGGCCAGCTGCATTTCACCTGATAGGAACTCTTGCAACAAGAAAGGCCTGTTTGAACAGAGACCGTTTCATCCAAACCACCCAACTTTCTTGACAAACCATAAAACCCAGTTTACAGGTTATTTACATGGGAATAATTTATTTGAGTCTGGAAATGTAGCCATCTCTGGGATAAGACACAGCAGTTACACCATCAATCCAGAAAACTCTCAGAATCTTCAGCTAGCAGTGATCAGCAATAACATATAAGCTTATGGGCCCCAAATGCCTTAAAGGGCAATCGGAAGTACCACTACTAAATCTCTTGCAAGAAACCAGCACTTAGCAGGCTACAGTTTTTCTTGCTATCTTGCTCACATGTTTCTATTTTCACCTACCCACTGACATCCAGCCCTAACTCTGAGGGAAAATGAAACATTCCTTTGGTCTAGAGAGCCATCTCCAGCAGAACACTACATGGATACTGCTTGCTTTATGCTCCTTTCATTCAGATGTGGAACAAAAAATTCATTTCTCAGTGCTACAGTAAAACCAAGGTTCTAGACAAATCAGGAATGCTGGGCAGCAGCTTCAGCATAACACTGGAAAGAAAAAGAATTTGCCATCTAATTTAACAAGCTGAGGAGACGGATTCACAAACAGCGGCCCAGGAGCCAGAGATGATTTGGCCAATGCCAAATACCACTTTAGTGAACAGCAAGAGCGA
This sequence comes from Steatornis caripensis, assembly GCA_013398225.1. Taxonomy (NCBI): domain Eukaryota; kingdom Metazoa; phylum Chordata; class Aves; order Caprimulgiformes; family Steatornithidae; genus Steatornis; species Steatornis caripensis. Next base: position 315,297 of record VZSC01000926.1, on the reverse strand, counting down.
GGCAGGTGGCCTCGGAGCCAGAAAAATGGATTGCCCACATTTAGCTGGCAAAATAGGAAAGNAGCTGAGGAGACGGATTCACAAACAGCGGCCCAGGAGCCAGAGATGATTTGGCCAATGCCAAATACCACTTTAGTGAACAGCAAGAGCGAGGCAGGTGGCCTCGGAGCCAGAAAAATGGATTGCCCACATTTAGCTGGCAAAATAGCAAAGACCTGCTTTAGCAGGAGGGTTGGACTAGATGATCTCTAGAGGTCCCTTCCAACCCCTACCATTCTATGACTAGTGACTCTTAACACACACACACACACACACAAACCCCACACTCCTTTAGAATTTAATAAAATAACTTTATTAGCCTCCCACTCTAATGATTTCGGAGCTTTGAATAGGAAAGGACCTTATTTAAAAGGTCTCACTTTGCCTGAAGATAACCGTTATAATGATTACACCGCTGTATAAACACCTCTGCTCAGGACATGTCTTCATTTGTTTAAAAACAGAAGCCTTGTTAAAACGCAGCTTACTTTTTACTAGGATAGGCTATAAAAAGAACTGTCTTAGCAGGAGGCCCTATACTCTTCAGGGATTGAAAAGCAAAGGAAAGAACAACCCCGAAACCCACCAGCCTCAGAGCCGGTACTCTGGCCCCTTGGAACCAGGTAGAGAGATCAAGAGCAAACAGATTAGCAGCCCTTTAGGCAAGGCTTAAATCTTGATCTTCTCTATCACAAGGCAAGAACAAAAAACAGTAAGAAAAGCTAAGGAGTGAGCTCTGTTTAATCTGTATTTCCACATTACTAAAAATTAGAAAGGTATGACATTCCCTAAGGGAGAGGATGAATTTCTAATTATTCAAGAGTTTAAATTTAAGCGTATCAGACCCGAGCTCTGGACCCAGCACTGCATTTGAGGCTAATCCTCAAATGCATCCATTCCCTGTTCATATCATTTATGCAGATATTTATCTTTCAGTCCATGTTATTCTAGGTCATGTGTGAATTAATTTTCTATAATAAAGGAAATTGTTATTAAAATATACATAATTCATATTGATTTTTCTGTATTTCAAGATTTTTTTGAGAAAAATGAGGGAAATTCTTGCTCTGTGTATCGATCTTCATATGTGAGGAATGCAGACCAACTACAGTAGCACTCAAAATAAATGGCTTCTTCGTTTTTTTAAATTTTAATATAATTCTGTGGGTAGGACAATGATCTGCACTAAGATGGACGCACTTCTTGGCTTTCTTACATCTGATCTCACCGCAAATCATAGCAAATACTCTCTGTAGCCTGGCAACAGGCGATACCTAAGGATGTAGACCTAGTGGTTTTCACATGATTACCAGTTCAGCGACACTCAAACACAACCTCCCTGCAAACCATCCCTTTACTTCTGAACGATTGAGAAGGTTTGCTTCCAGTGTACGGAGCAGTCTGACACAAGATTGTTACTGGTTTACATCTTCCTCTTGAATTATGAAACAATGATAATGAATGCAAAACAAGAAGTCACCAGCATACACAGGATGAAACTAAAAACCAAAATAAAATAAGCTCACACAGAGAAAAGCTTCGGGAAACTCAATAAGCGCAGCGAAGGAGGGAATTCACCCTGACACAAATTAGTTATGGGCAAAGAGACAAACTGTGCTGGTGGAGCTACTCAGTTCCCACAATTTATTCTTTAATACCTTCTGCCGCAATATTTTTTGGGCACATCAAAGAACAACACAGGGCGATGTTGGTAATCCGTCTCACATATAAAAACTTTCATTACAGAGTGTTAAAGGCATCATTCTGTCTGAGGAATGGGAATTGATAGGGGTTGGCTTTTTTCTATCCTGGGGAAATATCTGAGGCTCTTTCTCATGGTGACGCTGAGTACTCTTGCCAGGATTTGTTCTGAAGGCTGCAGATGTGCAATATGATGAAAAATCTCTTTGATAAATGGGAAAAGGAGGGAAAAAAAAGTTCAGCAGACCACTTTTCTGTGTCAGACCTAGAAACTGCTTTCCATTCTAATTAGTTTTAAAATGTTTCTTGTAAACACTTTTCTATTTCTTCCTGTAAAGTTGTCAGCACTAATTTTTACAGAGGTGCCAGCACTCAACATCTTCTCTTAGAGAAGCACAGTGAAAAAAGTTGTATTTTTCATCCATGACAACGGCAGAGCTCCGTTCCGTATTGTAGTTACAGTAGTCCGAGTAGCCTGAGTTGGCTAAGGTGCACCCTCATAATTTCCATTTCAATACAGTACGATATTCTTGCTTGTTTCCCAAGCTAAACTGCCACACTCTGCCTGTCTTAAGTATGCAGTTGCCAAAGTCTACCTCAGGAAGGACTGCACCCTGGAAGCCCAGCAGAACTGCTTATGCATTTAGTACACAACATAAACTTGAGAGGTTTGAAAGGATGGCAGGGCATTTCCTAGCCTCATGCAAAATCAAGCAGTCCCACTGATTTTTAATACACACATATGGAACTGCGGAATGGGAATATGCAATAAAACCAAGAGACTAAATTATCCTCTCAGTTCTTAAACAAGCAAATTGAATTAGAGCCGTATCTGATTTACAGAAATAAATGTACATAGCATTTGACCCAAAATTCATATTGAAGATAACCGGTGCCCTAGAGCTAGCCGGGAAAAGCTGCCAACGGTGCACCACAAGTTTTGAACAGAGGCCATTACCTAATGCCCATTTTTTTCTCAATCTAGGAAAAGAAACAGCTTACCAGATGCTGAAACCTTCAGCAAAGAGAATCTATCGTTCTCTTCTCATTACTGTAGCGTACATGAAAAGTATCTTCCTTGACTGCGGTGCAGTGAGATGACTACAGACAAGAAAGAGGAGAAACAGTCCCTAATGTTTTATTAAACCCTTTAAACATTGATACAAAGAGTGCTCCAGCAACAAGAGCTGACAGCTTTGATTAGCATAGCCACATTTCCTTCCTGTCTCTATATCATATCCACTGTAATTTAAAAAAAAATAAGTAAAACCTCATTCTACTTCATAAAGTTCAAACTTCTAAAAACCACCTATTCGTAAATTCAAAGCAAACAGAAAATAAACCTATAACCTCACTCCCCACAAGTGATGCTATATGAAATGAAAGGGTCTATACCTAGGAAGGAGCCCCTACTTGTATTTTGTGATTTTTTTTTATTATTACGTTAAGTACCCAAACAGGTGCCTAGAGTCACTACCCCACACACAGACAGAAAAAGCAGCATAATCTCTGCCCCAGACTGACTCCAATCTGAACAGATACAACAGCTAGAAAAGGGGACTACACAGAGACAAGTGGAAGCGAACACAAAACACGATAGTTTATTTACTTAAAAGGCTACAGACAGAAAGAGCATTCCCAATAGCCCCATGTGGCATGAAACAAGGTTTCTCATGTGCTAACAGTATCATCTGGCCTTAAGATTATTCAGAGCTATTTTAGTTACGTTCTCTGTTGCTATTTTACTTTTTTATTAAAGTAAGCAAGAGCAAACTGCCTTAAAATCATATTTCTTTGTCTCAACCAATTGTTTGCCAATGTAATAACATAGTATTGCAGTTTATATTAAAGTTCAAAAGTTAAACTTCAAAAAAAGCTATTGAGAAGCATTATTTATAACCTATAAATTAAGCTACAAGAAAAGCAGTGGTAAGGGTTTGTGGTTGCGTATTGGGGCAGTGGGGCACAAAAGGAGAAGGGATCATTTAAATCCTTTATGTTTTAACTTCTAAAATGTTTGTGTTTAACATACAAATAAAATTACTACTTTCACATACGTTTAAATACTGGACGTGACAGGACCAGTTAAGTCCAATTAGCAGGGCATGTGCATGTACACACACGTGTGCATGCTCCAGCACTGGAAATGTTCTGCTTTTGGGGACAAAGATTTCCTCGATTACTTAGTGACAGCTATTCGTAGTCACATTCGTTTCAGTAGGATTACTTCCAGGCTGACCGAGACACCGACTGTGTGCGCAAAATCAGACCTTTGCCTACTGGCTACAGTATCTTGGCGTTACTGGAACACAACCAAGATTTGATTTTCCTGGGCTCTTCTGGAAGCAGTTTGGGAGAGAATTATTAACAATGAAAATTACCACATAAAAGACTACAAAACGTTACGCAAAAACCGAAAAGGCTAAGGAAGACCCTACAAACTGCATTTTTTTCCATTTTCTGCCCAAACTGACTCGGAGTTACGGTACTCCTTTAATTTATGCTTCTGTCTGACGCAGCTATTCACTGATGTGCCACTGACCTTGGCTGGATGACAGAGGTAATCATTTCCCAAGCATGCACTGCTCTTGAATAGTTCTTTATTATTAGGTAGGCCTGTGGTTTCTTTTAAACACCAGCCATGCCTCTATCTATTCTTCCGGTTTATATTGATAAAGCAAGTGTACATCGTTACTAAAGAACACGCTAAAAATCCATTTTATTTCCAGCTTGCTGTATTCCAGAGTACAGATTATCTTCCATGTTTTCTTGAAACCTGTATGTTCGTTAATGATAACTATTGGATACCGAACACTTCTGAAAAGTATATTTGGCTCATAGGAGTGCATAGGACGTTTAATCTTAATTTTTTTTTTTTTTTAAATCTGGCTCCAAAAAATCAAAGTCTTAAGCTACCAAAACCAGCTTATTGCAGTGCCTAGAAAACTGATGCGGTAGACCTTATCAACTCTGCAATCTTTTACAATCAGGCAAAATTTATTTTGGGGGCCAGTTAGCCCTCTGGATGCCTCAAAATGGGAAGAATCTCCCTGCAGAAATGGTGTCTTTTGCTCACAGAGGAAGAGAGGACTTTCCCAGCGTTACTGCTGCACATTTGCCACTTTCTGTTCCCTAAAGAACCACTGACCTTAGAACAAAAAAGATGGACAAAAAAAATAACACCACCACCTTATCTTTTTCTCATCTTCTCTACTAACTAGAGAAATATCCATGTAGTTCCTTGATATCTTTTAACAACTTATGTCTCAGGTTTCAACACATCTAGACCCTTATTCTGATATAATAATAATTTGTTCTTTTCAGTCCATCAACCAGTGTGCTATTTTTCAGCATCACTGTTAAAGGTGAAGTTTCTGAAACCCCGACCTGTTACCTACCTTGCGTGCGTTTTCCCACCCAGTCTGTCCATATATTGAAAAGCACGGTCATGTTGGTTGCAATCTGCATTTTACAAATCTACTAATCTGCTATGTAGAAAACCCCTTTCCTGCATATTAGCACGAATTAATCCTGCTACTCTATGCAGAGTGACCTCACATATGGCAAATATCCCTTCTACCAGGGGACAGAATGACACTAGTTCTTTCGTGTACCTAAGGTTAAAAACATCGGCAAAAATTTAGAAAAAACACATATTTAGCTATTATCTCTGAGCTGCCATCGACCAAGCCTCTAAGAAGAATGTTAGCCATGTAGGACAGCTTTCTAGTCTGGGCAAAGCACATCTCACATACAAGTCCCCAGTACATCCTCTCTCGAGTCAAGATAACGGGATTCCAAAGAGGAATCTGGACTTGTATGAAATTATTTATTCATTCACTCCTCTGGATTTTTCCATCCAGAGGCTTACTTGCCTCCTTTAACATAGAACGAAAACTAGTTTTCAAGGAGTACAACTGTTCTAATTTATCTATTGCCATCTCTCCTTTGAAAAAGCGAATCTGCTTTTTTCCTGTCTCTATGACTTTAGTCTTTTTTTCCCCCTGTTGTTTAGTAATATCCAAGTAGGGGAAAGAACACCTTACCTTAGTCTTATAAATTCTAGTATGCATGTTGCTCAATATTATATGCAAATACTTCAGAAAATATTGATATAATCCCTTTAAAGCTCCATAGTCTCAAAGGGGCTGAGAAAAGAGGTTCTTCAAAAATAATTACTGATGCCAAGTATTTCCAGTTCTTGGTATTCAAATTGTAACACTATAAAGGAGAAATATTTTTTCTGGTGATCATTTTATTGAATGATCTTTATCCAAAAAGCTCTCAACTGCCTCATCACCTATTTCAAAGCCACAGCTCCATGTATTCAGATCACTCCTTTCTATAGGACACACTCCACCCGCCCCCTTCCCAATCTGTTCATCCTATATCCATAAATTTCAGCACTCCAACCCAGAGACTACCCCACTACATCTCTGTTCAACAACAAGACCAAACTCCTGCAATTCTGCACAAAGTTCCAATTCTTCCGGTTTGCTTCCTTTGCTGCGTGTTTTCATGTTTCAGTAATTAGAAAGAAGCAAGTCAAATAACAATTCTTTAGTCACGGACAGCTGCTTTAGAGCATGTAGCTGCTCAGGCATCCAAATCAAACTTACTGAGCTAAAAAAGTTACTTATTTTAAAATTGGAAGCCTCTTATTCTATAACCTTGTGGGCTCACGGTCAATTGAGGGCTATTGTAGAACATTCCCTGAAAGTATGTATTTTATAAGACAACACCTGAGACACGAATAGCTTGATGCTGCCTAACGCAAGAAGCAATAATCAAGAACACGAATAGTCAATTTATTTTAAAATTGCCATTTTTAAAATAGTAAACCAGTAAACACAGCTCTCTCATATATAACTTGCAAGTGCAACTGCTTATACTGGACAGTAAGTTTAGCAAGCTATTGGATATAATTCGCCTGTCTTACTGCAATTTAACTGCTGCAAATAAGGAGGCACAAGTTGACTCAAGGTTGCCACAAAGCACAAGCCCGTGCTCTTCTGACGGTGGACTGAGGTTCAAAATGAGCTGCTCAGAGAGATACGTTTTCCAACGAGGTAGCCAAATGAGGTTCCAAGGAAAGGGAGGGAATTGACTCCTTAGCAGCAATTCGTTCTCAGACTTGGGATTCTCTATAAGAACCAGAATTTACCTACATGACAACATTTCTGTTATTCTAAACTCCTGAGACAGAAGGCTACCTGTCTTTATTATGACATTACTGTTTGTGAAGAAAAAAATAAAATACTACCGCCTTGTCTTCAGAAACAGTGAAAGGGAGACAAAGAAGATACATGCTCCTTGTTAAAAATTGTATCAACATCAAGCACCAAATGAAAGTCTAGCAGGAAGTTCTTGCCATACTTAGGAAATATTCTGATAAAATTTTGTTTGTAAATACAAATCGAATTATTCAAGTTGAGGATCCTGTATTAAAAGATTACCAGTATCCTGTAACTTGGGCTACAAATTTTGCCCAAAATAAAGGGGATTTCTTCAATTTGCCTCATTTTTCTGAGATCATGATTTAAGAATATAGTCATTAAAGTACATTATGAACCAAATTTTGTGAACTTACTACTTAAAAGAGAGAACAGATGCTCAGTACTTCAGAAAATGCTTTATTAGAACAGATTAAATGCTTTTGCTTCTAACATAGTTTAAGGTTATGATTCCGCTCAGCCCCCTAACTGAATTGGATCACCTACCACATCATTCAATCTCTTGTTTTCAGAAATACGATAGTCCTACCAATGTGAGTAGGCTTCAGCACGACAAAAACCTTGGCCACCGCACATAGGGAAATGCAAAAGTCATATTACTGCAAAGATAAACTATCAGCTGAGTGTAAGGAGCGAGGTCATAAAGATCAACAGTATCAGCAATGGGAATGTTAGAACAAGAATATTAACCTGCTTGTATTTCACAAATTGTTTACTTTTGACATAAAAAAACCAGTAACAGAATTCTCTGTTGGCATTTTCAGGGGGACTTTATGGATACTAGATTTCAATCTGTAGGGTAAAATGCTTAGGAAAATTAAGAGCAAGTTAAAAGATTTAAAAGAATTCTAGAACATTTACTTTTAGTGGTTACTTTCATCCACATTATAATGTCAAATCCATTCTCTGGAACCGAAGTTAATCTCACAGATTTACTGAGCAGCCCAAGCAGAAATATCAGACTATTTCAATATCAGAATTCTTCAGTTAATAAATGTTTAATATTCATAATTTCTGGTGTGTCCATTTTAAACTTCTATTTCAAAGACTCATTCATTTCTTAAGGATGGCCTAATGCAGGACAGCTTCGGTGAAACTCAAAAAAGCTCTTACATTCCAAGTGCTCATCTCTATTTCCAGGCCAAATCCTCAAAAATAAAAGAGGCAAAATTGGCCTCGCCCTCTGCTGAAGGAAAAGCAAGTTTTGTTTGAGCAATTAGCACAGGATCAACAACAGGGACCCTGAAAGGAGTTGGTCCTCAGAAAAAACAGTTTCTAAGCTCTCCAGAGGACATAACTAGCAGACTAGGCGTCTTTCAACATTAAGCTTCATATTCCCTAGGAAACCAAGTGCAAAACAACCTTACAATGTTAATGAAATGCTAAGATGGAATACCAAGCAGTCAGACGTAGCTAATATTAATCTTTCTTGTATGTCAGCTGCTGTGCAATTGTTCTAAGACAATACTTCCCAAGTCCTTTTTCTCAAACACTAGTGTCTTTTTTTTTTGTGAAGTGAAAAATCAATATCGCACAAGCACCCCAGGCCTAAGCAGTTAACACTTATGTTGTTGCCACCTCAGGCTAAAAATATACAAACCTCCCATCTCATCCCAAACCCCATCCATAAAGTGGGACTGCGTAGATATTTTATCATTCATTCATGGTAGCTAACAGAAAGCACAGATTAAAATTTTGCCCTTCACTACAATCTGTTTGGAAATTAGGAAAACGATGCAACATAAGGAGACACACGCTTCTGGAAATAGGACAGAAAAAAGCAAACCAATAAAACAACAGCAAAATATAACTTGCTTTGGGAAAGTTATGATTTACTGGCCCAAACCAGGACACAACTTCAATACAGAACTTCTGCATGTGGAAAAAATAGTTTACACTGTGAATGCTGGCAGCAGATATTTGAATGGCTATATTTGTGGGGAGCAAATGTCCAAAATTGAACTTCCAAACTGTCACGCAGAAGCCCAATACTTGCAACTTCCAACTGCTATGAACTGATTGGAGATTTTGTTAAATCCTGGAACAGAAGTGGCACGTTCTGAATCCTCCGATTAAGACAGTCACATGAGACAGAACCACCAGTGAGGAGGCTGAAGACACATCATGGTTTTGCACACAGAGTGTTTAGATTGGGAAAACCAGACGGCTTGAAGTTCTGGAAACTAGAGGAAGCTGAAAAGAAGGGTTCCCAAAAAGAAACAGTGGTCTCAGGCAAAGTGGGCCAGCAAAAAATAAGCTCAAGATCCTGGCTGGGGGAATTATTCCAGAGGCAGGGGAAGATCCAGGAGATCAGCCAGACACATGGATAAGAACGGCCGGGGATGCCCAGGGACATTGGCCAGTAATGTCCAAGATCAGTAACTGCAGGCAGCGGTGCAACACAAACTGCCTTGGACTTTCTGTCCAGCCTTCCCAGAGCAGCAGCGATGTCCCAGCTAGGAAGGGAAGCCAAGACCAAGTGAACACAACGCTAGCAGAGAACAAGTGTGATAAGCAAGAAGGGTAAAAGCTCTAGTCTTGTTTGTTCTTCAGTAAACCCCAATATCCAGATCCACTACAGGTTGATTATTCTGTCTTGCTCACAACAAATTTCTTCAAGAGAAACCTTTCACTGCAAAATGCTAATACTACCACTATTTTTAAAACAAAACACGGGCAGACCAGGAAAAGAGGTCAGAGTACATAAGGCAAAGGAATCATATGACACAATCAAATCGTACCTGAAGGCAACAAAATAAAACCATGATTCTTGCAAACCTATTAGGATTCTCCTCTACTAGGTTCCTTCTTTGAATGGTCAGAGCAATATACTATTATTTTTACAGATATATTTGCAGGCATATATATATATACACACTTACACATAAATATGTGTATTTGGATCATGTGGAAGATACACAATGGACAACTGAAGGTGAGATGCTACTTCTGCTAAGAGAAATATGAAGACATGTGTAGTAACTTTTAAAAAAATACAGGTTAAACTTGTAAACTGAAGACAGACCATTTTCTTGGTTAATGCATGTACTCTATGAGTCTACAAGCCACAGCAGATAAAAAGAAATTGCATTGTCTGTTTCCAAAGAAGCAGACATGAAGCCTAATAAGACTAACCATGGGACTGAATTGAATAAACTTTCTGCTGACCAGCCAGTACCCTTTCTACGATTCCCCCTGATGTCTGACTTCTCAAATCTTAGCAAAAAGATTTGTGGGTTCAGGTGGCTTAACAGAAAGCTCACATATTTCAACTGCAACAATCTTCATTCTGCTTATTAGAGTAGAAAAAGCAGGGTGAAGAAACAAAGCAATTTCATTCAAGTTAACTAAATTCTGAGTCAAGTGAAGTACAACTTCAGCACGATTACATGTTGGATTCGGTAAGACTCAAGAGCAAAGCAGGGGCAGAGTTTTCAGGATCTTGTTTACCTCTGCCTCAAATATACACTTTTCACGTGACGAAATTGGAATCCCCAAGCAACTCTTCTCTAACATGACAAACAAGGAAAAAAACGATTAGTAAGTGATCAAGAAGCAAGAATACAAAGAATTAAAATATCTGATGTCATTGCTTGCATTGAGAAGGAGCCAACATCAGGAGCAAACTCATGACTGATGCTAGAAAAAGGACTATTAAGACTATGAGTCCTTACCTATACTGCTGCATATTCTTCTTAATAGAAGCTGTAAGACAATACGGACACGGACAGTACACAGATTATGACTAAACAAAACATAAATGTAAGCATGCAACTAATAGCCTGCAGCAATCGAAGGCATAACATTTCAGATAATTGTTTCATTATCTTAGAACTCTCCAACCAAAAATACAGCTTGTACAAAACAAAGGAAAGGAGAAGCCTTAGATCACAAAAGAAGCGACGGCATTTTAGAACGGTTAAAGCACAGGGAATAGTAGCCGAAGTAAGCTGGACTTATCCCTTGAGCTGAAGTTGATGCACACTGACTTGTTATCTACAATTTCTTTCTCTTATTTCCACTAACAGGCTATGTTGATTTTCTATACTCTTTTTCCTAGCTGTCAAAAGAGAACTGCAGTGAGCAACACCTCATCACCCCCGCTAAGCAATCACGGTTTATACTAAAATTCCTGTGTCCCTAGGAGGAGCCATAAATAGGTATCATTTGATTCTTGTGTTAAGGCCAGGAGGGGTGGAGACTGGAAGTTTAACAGGCTGGGACTGTTCAATCTAGAGACAGCAGGAATGAGAGAAATACAGGTAGCCCACATATACAACGTTTAACCTCAGGCATCTGGTATTCAGTTATCAATGAAGAGATAGATGTGCAAGTAGCTAGATAATTAAGGTGCTCAGCTTCTTCTAAGCAAACCGTTATTTGTGTTAGCAGCTTATTGTTAACACAATGTAGTTTTAAAATAGTAAGATACTGAACCACCTAAAGGTAAAAAGATGAAAAGGAAACTTGCCTGTTGCTCTCAGCCTTACTGGAGTTTACCAAATAGGATGATCAACAGGGAATGTCAGTACGTTTAATAAAAACAAGGCAACGGTGGGAATTTTGAGGTTACAAGTGAAAGCTGTGTCTGCTCAAAGGCAAACAAAACCACATTCAAAAAGATGATTTACCACTCATTTTCAAGAGACAGTCAACACATCTGAACTTCAGCCTCAAAACTTTAATATTTTTTTCCTATAGTTTCCAATAAATTTTTTCTTGTCCACAAAGGAGACCTATCAGTGGTATTTTTCCCTAACAAGATAATGTCTGGCAATAACAATTACATTGATTATCTGATTCCAGCTACCTTTGCAGAACAAAGCCTTGGCCATGAATGAGTAATTCTCCCCTCTCTATCATGGTTTATTACCCACTAAGACAATGATTGAACTGGGGGAGGGAGCGCTCTGCTGCTAGTCTTTCATGTATATGTAACTACCACCTAGCTTATTTTCCTAATAAACACGCAGCAACTGGATAATTAAGCCTCATGCTATGTTTGCTGACTGACTGGGTTTTCAGGGCCCACTTCCATGTTGTTCCTCCCACAAAAGCAGGCACAGAAAACAGCCTACATGAGTAAACTGCTGAATTGCTGCACTGTCAGAAACAGTGTGCCTTTATGACAGCAAAATTCTTCTTAAAAGAGATGCAAGAGAAATTGAGCTTTGATAAATCACCGTTTTCAGACCTAATCTGTTTTATAGCTAGAAAGTGGATGAAACGACGCTTCTAGTGCATGAGAAAAAGCAATCCCCCAACGGGTCCCTTCTCTCTTCTTGTCTCTACTTACCCATTAGAAAAACCAAACCCACTCAAAATCCCAGAACACCTTCGCCACCAGCTTAGTGCAGGAACCTGTCGAAGAGAAAAAAATCCAAACGGCCGAAACGCACACAGTTCAACACCAGCCTCCTGGCATGTCCCACTATGAGAAATTCTCCACAGAAGAATTACAACCAATGTCCACAAACAAATACAGCAGCAACATAGGGTAATACGCAAATGATGATTGTAATTAACCACTTGTTCTGAAAATACTAATATAATTCCATTTTGTAGATTCATTAAGAGCAAATTAAACAGATTATTTTTATTGCTGTACCATACTTTGGCCCGTGTGTATTATGCAGCTAAATAGCATTGATAAAGCTACTACACTGTTATAGAGAAATGCAGAATGTAATTAGTATTCCACTTTGCATACGCAATTGCTGCTATACTATAATAAAGAATTAACTGATAAACAAGATTCAGGATACGACCATTTGCCCTCTTTCCAATAATTATATTTCATAATGAAATGGCATTGCTCAATTTAGCTTCTAAATATCTTAACAGAGAATAATGAACTTGAGATGTTCTGGAAGGAAGGCTGGGGAACGCTGCATTGATAACAGCATTGTGTTCCCATGACAATAATGAGCTGGTAAAGTCTAGAACATAAAAAAACAGTTAATTGCGTGATGAGGATAACACTGTGCTTATGCTATATTAAGCTTGATCATTCTCCTTTTTGTGCATGTGCCTTTTATTTCTAATGCGTTATAGTTGAGTATTTGTGCTTCACTTAATTATTCCAAAAAGTCATAAAGTGGGGAAAAACAAGACCTAACTGTACTTGCTGCAAGACGACTCATTCCTGAGTTTCTGCTTTCTATTCTTTTAATTGATTCTACTAAAGTTCATCCGTGGGCATTTTGGGGCATTCGAACACAAGTACAAATACCGTAAAACACTGAAGCTTGCAGAAGCTTGGTAGTTTGTCACAATTTCATTTTCACAACAAAAAAGAATAGTGCGGCTTAGGAGCGACAGCTCTGGAGATCTCCATGGCCCCATATACCTGGTATTTGAGAATGCCTTGTTTGAAAAACAAGCTACAATACTGAGACTGGCAGCATGAATTATAAAACAGAAAAGGTTACTCAAAGGATACCCTATACAAGGTAGCACCATATGAATCCTGCTGCCTTAAAAAATAATACTAATTTTTTTCTAAATCACTTTATCAATACACTCACATGGATTCCATTTCTACCACTTTAGGAACCACTGAAGTACCAACTCAAACTTCCTGCCGCAACCAAAGATGTCATTTTACAGTGGCTATGTCTTTTCTTCTGTTTGTGTTTGGGAACCATGTTACTTCTTGAGGTGTATTCACCTCACCAAGTGACACACTTCAAATGTTTTTATATTTTATGCTTCTATTTCACTCCTGTCCAGAAATATATTATCTAAACAATGTATATAGGGGAAAAGACAAGTCACTTAAAGTAACTGAATGGCTCAAAGACCTCAAATGCACACAGACTTTTGCAACCTTACCTCAAATCACAGTCCTCAACAGTCTGATCTATATCAGAATCTAGAAAAGCCCTGAATAAACATTTTAATCTTTTCTTCGTGGTATCTAACCATATTTATTCAGACTGTTGCTGTTAAATAGGAACTAACAGTTGTTGCGGATAAGCGCCGTCCCCCTGTTCTCTTCACTTCACAGGTAAAGCATTTCTTTAAACTATAAACATACCCTAGAAATGAAAGGACGTTCCTATTTCCAGAGTATACCACTTGGTATTAAAACCAAAAGCTTGTATCACAGCTTAAGAAGGAAACAGAATAGCAGAGACAAAAGCAAGCTAGGGAGTAACCACCACCAGATACCTGCAGCTACATTTCAAACACCTTTTCTCCTTAAACTAAAACTGCATGATTCATTTCTCCAAGATTTTCCAACTTTAACAACTCCACAGAAAGATTAGCTTCTTAAAATCTTTAACCTACGAGTAAAATTACAAAGCATTACTAAAAAAGTGGAGCAGTCCCTAATTCACTGTAATATGGTGAGAGATCACCCTCTGCTCTTGTGGTAGCAGCGCTTTTTGGATAGGGCTTTCATTAAATCTCCCAAAGCACAGCTGTCCCCCAAGTCTTGCACACCGGATACAGATTTGAGAATGTTCCCTCCCGAAAGATCAAAGTCCAGAAATGAAGTTTACCTGTAACACATTTACAAAAGCAATGTCACCATACTATACATTTTTCTTATCTTGAAAATACTTTACAATATTAACCTGGTGTCATGATCCCTTTTTTACTGAACCAGGCACAAAAGGATAAGTAACACGGCAAAGTCTTCACTGTGACAAAGCTGGAGACAGAATTTAGATATGACACCCTGTTCCTTAGCCTTCTTCCAAGGCTACACAGCTCCACATTTATCCTATTATTGACATGAAAATACAAAGCTTACTAGCATTAGGGTATTTTTGTGCCAAGGCGAAGTTAAAATGTATTAAAAACACTGTGACAGCAGTCTGCAAAACCTTCACTGAACAGGTTCTAGTACGTGCCAGTGGTAATGTCTCCAGCTGGTCTGTAAAATTAACTGCTTTTTCTTTTTAGATGAACTTATCTGGAACCAGAACTAGTGTTAATACATTTGAAAAGAATTGCAATGTCCTATTTTACACTTCATCTACCATCAAATCTGTGCTGGATATAAACCTCAAATATTGACTAGCTCCCAGCATAGAAGTTTGTAACATCTAAATTCTAACTGCTTCTAAAACATTTTGGAAGGAAAACCATGGTATCTTCCAAGGGAAGTGAAACAGCAATTGTTTTTCCTAGCGCTTTCATTTTACATTAAAACAGATTAATCTCTAGAGTAATTTCACTCATTAAAATGAGTTTGGCTGATCATGTTTCACCTAAGCTCTACTACTACCACACTAGTGCTTGTTGACTTGTTAATTAAAGATGCAGGTCCATCAAGCTAGTCAGAAAATGAAAAACCTCCTCAGAAAAGGTAGTCTCTATAGCTGCTAATTTTTGCATGCCTAAAGCCAGCTTAGTACACAGGAGAGTAAACTATAAAAGATAATTTTTTTCTTTATGCAAGAGCAATGAACAATGAGTAATAAAAGGTATCAATTATTCACATTGCTTCCCAGCAGTTTAGAATTTCAAGAGGGGAAAAAAAGAAAAGATAAGAAGCTATACCGCTTTTCAGAAAAGAGTAAAAATTCTTTGGTGAAATGCAGATATCTCTGAACAGAGAATTTGGATATATATATTACTATTAATTCGGAACCAAGAAAAAAAATATCCAGCTTGGGTTTTTTCTCAATTTCTTAATAATATGGATTCTTTGCCAAAGCATAATTTCCAGAATTGAAAACTAAGATCAGAGAACACACTGAATAGCTCATACTTGGTGTTACCAAGCCAAAAACTATTGCCTTGCAAGAGCTGATGCTTCTGGGAATGCTGAGAAACCACAGCTGGCCCTTTGCCTCCTTGGCTTGGATCCGATGTACTTATGCACCAACAGCTGAATATTTGAAGAAGAGTTGCTACCACATGGGGCTTGTCTCCAACTTGCTGATGTTGGAAACATGGTGTATATTGAACAAAGTCAGCTCCCCTTGGGTTTGTTTTTTGTGTTGGGTTTTTTTTCTTCTTCTGGGTTTTGTTTGTTTGTTTTTTAAAGAAAGAGGTAAGGAACAGTAATGAAAGAACTACGAAAATTGGAAGTGTCAGAAACGTTTCAAAATGTTTATTAATACTCATAAGCTAGTAAATATCATCTACCAATGAAGTAAACCTTTCCACAGGAATACAGATTATGCATTCTATGCTTAACGAGTTTTTATCTTGGTGTACTCAAAGGGAATAATTAAACTGAACATTTCTTCCTGCCATTTTGCCTTATTTCAGTATTCACCCATTCCCTCTCTCTCTTATCCACATCAAAAAAGCATTCATTTATATTTAGGTTTGCTGGTCATACTTTAACTCCACAGTATTATTTATTATTTGAGAGAGTAGGAAGCACCCTGGAAGTAAGCAGAGAGCACAGGCCAATAAAAACAAATTCACAAAGGACTAATCAGCAGAAGAGTTGTACGTTGCCATTGAGAAGACATAGCACTAAAGGAAAAAATGGGGAGAGTAAAGGTGTGTTAGAACTTGTTTAAACATTAGAAATTGTTTTAATTATTTAACGGACCAGAACCAGATCTGCTAGGCAAAGACCAAAGATGACTACTGCGGGTGCTAGGAGGACAACAAGGATGGACTACAGATAGGGACCGAGTACTCGCCCTAAAAAGCATTTCAAATTCCTGCTGTCATACAGAATGCTGTCCTACATGCGTCACTGCTCTCATGAAGGAGGATATTTCACATAGTCTAAGCCAACTGAATTGAAACGGAAATGTTGAATATGACAACAAAATAAGGACTAAGAAAAGTGAGGGATAGAGAGGGAAACGACTTCACTGGAAAGCGAGTAGAATTCTTTGTGAATGCAGTGATACAGAATCACTCTTAGACATTTCAAGACAACAGCTGACGGCAGGAAACACAGACAGACCTAGCTATGTCCAGCTCAAAATACTGAAATCACAGTTTTTGCAGAACACATTTTAGAATTAGGTTTAGTATTAACAGAGCTAATGAAAGAAGTCAAAGAATAAAAACAATAGTTGCCCTGTATTGTATTCAAGCAGTTGCCATACCCATGGTAACAGTACGACACGGTTTGCAAGAGCTGCCAAGGAAAGGCATATCAGCTTTCTAAGCCTTAAAAAGGTAACCACCCTATCCATCAGGCATTTGATGGATTTGTTCATTTTAGCTCTTCTTAACAGAAGAGACTCAACAAAAGACTGACTTCTGTTTTCTTCCTTCCTTCCAAAGTCCTTAAATTATTACGTTACAGTGGTTTAGAATATTGATATAACCATGCACTTTGCTAAATAATAAAACATGTAGAAAAGAAAGGGCTAGCTTTCCTTTATGGTATTTTCTTAATGAATTCAAGAGGGGAAAAAAGGATATCAAGAGTTTATGAACTGTTTCAACATAAAGCCAAAGAATTATAGATAAAGTTCCAAACCATTAATCCATTATATACTGTGAATTGGACAACCCCAGTGAGACATCATTTCCAGAAATGAATCGAGCAAAGCCATCAGCAAATAGTTAACACTCTGAACCTCTGAAATACTCTTTGATTCAATTCAAGATGCAAAACTCTATGTTTAGAAGCTAATTTACACTGGAATCTGGAATTTAATAATCTCTTCTCATGCATTTGAAAAAGGATGACTTTACTTCACATAGTCTAAATTAACTTTGAAATTTTGCTCCACATCGTAATATAATATGTAGTCAGATATGCTGATCTTACCTTGAAAGAAATTAATTGCTTGATTCCTCCTCTTAATATTATCCTGATGCTGATAAAATTTCCCTAGGCAGCACTATGAGATGCTCTGGACTTTGCTCAAATAGGGTAGGATGTATATAAAACCACATAAAGATCGTCAGTGATGGGGAAAGAAACACTTAGAAGGAAAGAAGAGCTGGAAGGGAAATAATTTTTTTGTTTGATCCAAGGTTCACTGATTTCAAAACAAATCAACCAAAGGCCATTGAAATAAACAAGAAAAAAGTTGTATTTGCAAAGTGAGTGTCATGTTGAATTTTCCTTTGTTGTTTTTGTTGTCGTCACTTTTAAGTCAATAAAATTTCTACCTGTGCCATTATTTACATCACACTTACTGCAAGAACACTATCGAAGTTATAAGCTACAGATTTCCGAAAGTGCTCTGCAGAATCCTCTGAAAGGGGAAATTCTGACAAGTCTAGATGTTCAGGCAGTAAAGGCGGTAAAGTTTACGATTTTCTCTTCCTCAAGAAACAAATTCTGCAATCAGTAATGAGGAAGAAGAAAAACATAATCAGTATGAAGAGAGTCTTCCTATGCTTCAGGCTGTATGAAGGCAGATGTGTTTTCTGATAAGAGTCCTCCTAGCTCGGGAAGAAAAATGTCAAGTATTAGCACGATCTAGCCGGTTTATTCTTGTTCAACATTTGAAGAGAACAGCAAGTTCTTTGATCCTTCCAAGCCAAAGACCCGACCTTCACAGAATCAGAATGCAGTCAAGCCCTCTTCCAATAAAGTAAAACAGTGTGATATTAGAATAAGTTATTATTACGTAACATACTAAACATTTAAACTGGCTTATTATCCCCCATGTCAGGCTCTATCAATCCACAGGAGTTCATACCGATGATCTTTCCACAGAACAGGATCCGAGAGCAGCCGTTTTAAAGGATACTAAGAAAATATCCACAAGGATGGATATTTCAAAAAGAAATTGCTGTAAGGGGATGGGAATTGTTAATTTAATTCTTTGTTACTCTAAAGCAAGAAATTTTCCATGCAGTAGAATTACACAAAAGAGGAAAGCAGCTGTCCATAATTTTTGGCAAATTGGAATAACCAAGTTGTGGCATCTCCATAAAGCATACTGGTCCACAGACTGAAGCAAAGT
This sequence comes from Steatornis caripensis, assembly GCA_013398225.1. Taxonomy (NCBI): domain Eukaryota; kingdom Metazoa; phylum Chordata; class Aves; order Caprimulgiformes; family Steatornithidae; genus Steatornis; species Steatornis caripensis. The sequence goes on along the minus strand of VZSC01000926.1, from coordinate 296,465 downwards.
TCTGCTATTTCTACAGGATATCGGCTTCTTCCATTAAAGAGTAATCAAAGGCAATGAATTCCTGATTTATTTACAGCATATTCATATTAATATTATCCCCTTCTCCCTTATTGCCCCCAAATTAGTAATTAAAATGTCGAGGTCTTCATAATGGATTTTTAAATGTACATTCTACAAATCACATCTATGCATTCATATTGTCTCTGTATAACCAATTTTAAACAACGTAACGTTTGCACTTTTCACCGTTCACAAAAAGGTTATATTATTATTTACAGTGCTACACTGATTCATATTCTTCATAACACAAAGTACATTAGGCATAACATGCGTTTATTTCCACTGGAACACTAAATGGTAGCTAAGTGCATCAAGTCCTTTGTGATGTATTTACGTACCCAATAAGCAAAACAGTCATCTCATCTGCAGATAAATAAAAATGTCTAATACTGTAATCTTTACAAAGCAAATTAATGATTGTCCGCTACACGAAGATGCTAATCCGCTCCGCATTGATGAGCTGGAGAGCACTACATGCACCTTTGTCTTTTTTTCCTTAAATTGCCAAAATAAAATGTCATTACTTACCTATAAAATCACTTCTTTTCTGCCTCTTGTGTTTAGTAAACTTGTAGTCAGCACTCAATTGTTAATATAGCTTCAAGAGTGTGTTGGGATCTTTCACAAGCAATTAAGGTCAATTAATGCTCAATACATTACTTTCCATTCGATAGCTTACACTATAGCAGATATCAAAATCATAACCACTTATTAAATTTCCTACTTACTAAGTTAGGCTGAAGATTTCCAATATTCTTTTTTCTCTCCTGTCGGATTTTTATTTTTCAAGGTATGAAAAACTTAAACGTAAACATTTATTCTTGAGACACACTGTTCTAACATATCTAAGCTTTTACTTAAAAACTAATTGGTCTTTTTTTGGCCTTGCATATAGGCAAAGTGCAAGGTATCAACTTCTCTACTCGGAGAAGAGTCAATGGCTCTACAGACAGCCTCAGTACATGTCCACCCTGCATTCCAACAAAGAGACAAATAACAAGGTTCAATTCATGACAGGAGTAATGCTCCAAGGTGACGACCAAATGTTGTTCTGAAACTTTGCTCCTCACTCAAAACATCACATTGCATCAGCATTATTCAGCTACCATGGAAATTGCAATCCACTCAGTTATGAGGCACAGCTACCAGTAGTTAACCAAGCAGATAAACAACTGAACAACACCTCAGGCTAACCTTTAACTGCAGCACGTAGGAGGAACCCACAGCACTTGGTTCCAGCCAACAGTGAGTGCATTTAACATCAACCTACACCTTTAAGAACAGCCAAGTTGTGTTTAATCAGCTTTAACATTACCCAAAACTTCAGAATCTATAACCATTCATACCATTGACAAACTCACTTCTGTGGCTTTGTTGTTATTATTAACAATAGAGTAATGATAGTAAATTATACGTTTTCATGCATGTAGCTCCTTTTAGTGATTAACTAAGTAGCGTCTAATTTCATTTGAGAACAAATACATTTCTGCCTTCAGGAAAAGAACCTGAGAACTAATTCAAGTAAGCTGGTACATGTGTATGTGGTTTACAATTTAAGAAATTAAAAAAAATTTAAGGTAATTTTCCAGGAAAAATGTGCAACCAGAAAACTAAAAGAAGTTTGAACGAAAAAGAATTGTAAAAAAAGAAGGAATATAAATTGTGGGAAACATTTATGACAACATGAATTCTCAAAATAAATGCTTTGGACAACACATGAAAAAATTCAAATATATGTGAACTATTTTGACTTGGTATTCTTTTTAATTTGCATTTTGCAAGTCACAGAATGTGAAAAGCTAATCTGAAAGAGTTATTTCCAGAATGGATTCCTACCCCAGAGTCTTTGCTGTATGTAGAAATTGAGCTTTATAGATACAACAACAAAAATTACTAATGCCCCTTGACATTAGAATTTAAAATGCCCTTCATGCAAATACATGGGTTCCTTGATTCTTTTGTAATACAATAGCAAGCAGATACTAGAACTGGGAGGAAAAAAGCGAAAGGAGATGCATGGAAATTACACAATGCAGAAGTTTCATTGCGATATGGAGAGGAGTGTGAAATGAATACAAGGTAACACTGACAGAGCAGTCTAGCAAGACTTTTCCCCTCAAACCATCCATTCACTTAGATCTCACTCATGGCAAAAAAAAAGTATATATTTTTTAAATCAAATTACATAATTTAATCTGCTCAGCAATGGCTTAAATAGCAGGAAACAATAATAAATTTCAGTGAGAAAATGAGAGGTTTCTTCTTAAAGGGCCAGTGCCAAATGAAATTTATCCACAGCTTACACACACTCACGCCAGCTTTTTGAAAAATTAAGTATAATAGAAAACAGAATTTCCGTATTTTAAAAAACTAGAAATTAACATTTCATGTAAGAAGTCCTTTGCCTTTCAGTACTTTTAGCACAAACACGGCTGCCCTCTATCACTACGTGAACGTCTAAAGAGCGAAGCTACAGCGGATAGCTGCACAAGCTCAGAGCCTGCCTCTAAAAGGGGAATCCTTCTCTGCCCCTGGAACTCCTTTTCCATGTCCCCTGTCCTTCCAGACACGCTCCCTCTGCTCAGCTCTGGCACCCAACACGCCCTTCAGAAAGCACGCCCAAACGCAGCATAATGCACACTCTGTGTTACATTACAAGATGAATTAGTTTGGGGATGGGTTCGATGCACGCCAGAGCGGGGAGAGCAGAGTAACAGGCCCCTGCCGCTGGCAGGGAGAAGAGCTCAGCTGTCCCGTGTAACATAACGTCCCTTTAAATGCAAGTCAATGGCAACCATTTCACTTTCTAAACTTCAAGAAAAGGAATAGGAAACTGTACTGGTTCAAGCTAGGACAGACCTTCTCCTTTTGGGAAGGGAAAGGGTTAACAGAGAGCATCTGTTTAACAGCCAGCCAGCTTTAAACCATGACAGAAACGAAATTAAGCATCTGTTATTTTAAAAGTATTTTCACAATTTTTTTTTTTACTTCATTAGCGATGTGGTCTTAAAAATTAAAATTTAGATATACAGACAAGATCATACCTATTATCGTAGCAAAACATAACAACATAAGACAGACTATCCATAGCAGATTACAAAATCTGTGATCTCAAAAGAAGTTTGAGTTGGCCATGAACAACCACAGGATTAGATCTGAACTTAAGACATTTCCCTTTTAACTAGCTCCCCTTTTATAGATTTTTCGAACACCTCTAGAAAAACTGGTTTTCAAAAGAAAAAATACTGAAAAAATAAATCTTTCCTAAAAAAAAAGCAGAAATTGGGTTGTAGTACTGTCAGCCCCTTAACATACCAAGGCATAAAAACAGATAATATTTGTCATGAGGAAAACCAAAAAGAGTTCGAAGAAAAAGGACACTCAACTCCATTTTTATATTTTCTATCTATTTGGTTTATTTTCCCACACTCACAATGATCTCAAATACTTCTTCTTCTACCAATTTGGTCCTTTTACATTGATCAGACATTGATTTCTTTAACTCCCTTATCCCTAATAGAAAACTAGAGCGATGCTGGGTCATTTGCATGCCCTCCGTCAGTGAACATGAGAATAACTCTGGAAACAGTTACATTAAACATGCATTCCCTCTGCCACAGCAAATCCAATATCACCTGACAAGATGCAACCAAGGAAAACCAAGTTTAATTTGCGAAAAAGTTGGCTGACATGGGGAAAGCAGTAAAGACAATGCGATGTTTCTTTTTCATCCTGTCAAAAGGGAGGAGAAAATATCAAAGTAGTGGAGTTATTAGACGTTTACTATTGAAACAAACGGGTACCAAAAGATGTGATTATCACCAAAAAAAAATCAACAATAGCAGAACATAAAAATCAGAACAGAAATCCATTCTCAGACCTTGAGAGCCAGATTTCTGTTCACCCCAAAAGAAAAACAGGCTGGAACACAGGTGTCTGCCTTGATCCCAAGCAGCTTTATTGCACTTCGTGACAGCAACAGCTCTTGCCTATAATCCAAATCCGAAACTAAATTGCTGCTCATCCAGAGCTAATAACCACATCTTGAAGATTTGGAACATACTCCAAATCTCCTAACTACATGTAATGCAGAATGGTATAGCTCACTAACATTAAACATTTTGGGGATAAGACTGAAATAGAATCAAGTTATTTATATTAGACCAGTCTGACAGGTTTTCTTCTGCAGCAAAGACAGCATACCTACAAGAATGATTAGAAAATGCTACAGCACAAATTAAAGATGAAAACAATTAGCTAGATACAGAAACAAGTAAATACTCCATTTTGCTTCATTTCCACAAAGAAAAAATAAACTGAACTTAAGAATCAGACAAGGATGTGTCTCACGGTTAAAGCTCTACACATACTGAGAATTAGCCCCAAACTAGCTACTATACCTAAACTACAAAATAGGCTGCAGACGGGAAGAACAAGTGACCCTTAAACTTTACTGTAACTACATATTACACAAGACAAATTGGACAAAGCAAAACAATTTGCTTTGCAGAATCGCCCAAGAAAACGCTATTTGCAGAAGGCTAAAAATGTTCTCCCAGTATTGTGTGCTATTTGGATTATCTATTATATCAAGAAGAAGAAAAACTAAACACCTTGAAAATTAGATCCACTTGTCATGAAAAGAAAGTTTCTGAGGAACAACAAAAGAGGCTCCAAATTGAACTTCATCAAAAACCAATGCAATTTTCTAGTACCAAAATTTAAATGGGAAAAGAAATGCAAGATGTAAAGGTCCTGAGACTATTTCTCGTAAATTACAAAGTTCACCTTTCATGGGTTCTTTGTTGAATATTTGAGCACAACAAGGATCAAAAGTACCAGAACATCACTCATCTAACACAGGGTCTTGCAAAGGATGGTTAAAATTCCTGGGTATGATCTACGATTACTTTTGAACAGAAAGATAAATGTATTAAAGAAATTAAGAACTGGCTGAGACAAAGTCAGTACTGAAGACTCAGGAAGCTGCAAAGCTGTTGGAAGAAGAAAATTCCAAGCAGGGACGTTTTCAACTTAAATACTCTCAAAGGAAACAAAAGCGGA
>VZSC01000926.1:256631-290159 GCA_013398225.1 Steatornis caripensis | reverse complement strand
GGGGGTGGGGGGTGGGGGTGCAGGGCAGGGGGAAGTCAAAGCATGAAACAGTTCTCTCAACAAAACTCTCAGAGTCAAAACTTGTCACGTTTTTGAACTATGTTCAGAAAGCCTTAAGATCTGACTACAATCATTGTATCAGCTCTCACCTCAAATATATTTCTTTGTATAGGACTGGAAAAGGTATTTTCACAGAATACAAGCTACAGGTCAGCTCCATTCCATCTTCCCATCTCTTACTGCTGTTTGTCTGATATGGAAACAAAACTGATACTGAAGATGTGCATACCCTCTGCTAGAGGAGATCTCTTCAGGCAATACTGACATGGTTTCATTCATTTATTGCTATAGAAACTGATGTAGAAAATGAGGGAGTTCAGTGCCTAGAGCCCACCAAATCCTTGCAGGGATAGTTATTTTTCTTCTTTGAAAACTCTGGGCAAAAATCTAAGCTGCTGTCTGTAGCAGCCAGAGAATCCTAAAAACTTACGGAAAAAAAGACCAAAATTCCACTGCCATAGAAGCTTAGAGATAAATCTCACTTTGCATGGATTTGCTGATTTATACATCCTAAGGACCACTTCAGAGCAACTTTTGAGCAAGATAAGACTACTTCTCACACACTTGTCCATCTTCTCCTCATCCCCACCGTGATGTGCTCCTCCCTGTCACAGTTCAGGCTTGGTTATCCAACAGCACAGAAAGGGCTGTTTAGTCACAGCTCACCTGCCTGAATTTAGCTAAACTTTATCTTTGATACACTTATTTACTATACTGCTGTTGCTCCTTCGACACATAGCAGAAGTCAGACAGAATGCTTTACAGAGTCTTAAGCCCTTCATTTCAGAAGCTTTCAGGCAGCGCAGAGCACTACATTTACTAGATGACCAGAGAGAACAGTGAACTTGTCGCTGAACAGCTGACATGTATGTCAAGACACCATACCACTAAACCCCTAAGTGATGCAATAGGTTGTGATCATGGCTTTCCTCCAAGATGAAAAATACATTTTGTGCTTTATTTATATCACTACTGTAAGAAGGTGCAACTCCAGCGATAGAAATTACAGTAGGGATACTGGTCATCTATCTGTCTTTAGAGAAAGGGCCCCAGTTCTCCTTGTAACACGTGTAACTCTCATAAAACAAAAGCACACTAACACAGCGCATTAAACCTGGTGAACTAGAACATCTTTTATGGAGGCAAGTCCAGTTATCTGTTTGGCAGGCAGTAAGTCATGCCATCCTGCATGCACACAGCACAGCCACAGAAGAAAGCTGTCTCCATGGCACTCTGAAGTTAATGCAGCCCTTCCTCAACTTCTGGCACTGGGGGTATCATCACAACAGTCTAAGAAATACTGGAAAGGAGCTCAGTACATAATCTCACATGCCCCTTTATGGACCCTTTTTTCTTTTATGTTTACATCCAGCTGAAGAATACTTCAGCACTAACAGAGCCATCAGGCTCTCTCCTTGACACATGAATTCACAGGTTTCCCAAGGTGTGTCCACTGAATCATGTCAGAATTTAGTCATTGAATGCCAGCTGCATCACTTTTTGTTAATCCCTTTGTTCCTTTAGCCCAAGGCTAGTATTTCTTTGATCAATCTAAATCTTTTCTGTCATCTTATTTTTGCTGTCACTCCGTGAAGTATTATGTTGCTAAGCCAAGATCTTCATTTATCCCTGGTACTGCAGTCCTGTCCCTTCTGACAGTTACCTTGCGAGTATATCATTATCAATCTCCCTGATCCTCCCAGGTTTGTACATAAATTCACCTCTCAGGAATTGCCTTCCATTAAGTCGTAATTCCCACCCCATTAAACGCTACCTGCTGCAACAGAGTCTTCACTTGAAAGGAGCACTGTCGAGAGACATGTTTGTCGTATTCTGTGGTGAAGAGAGCCATTCAGCAACAGCCACAGGGGGATGCAAGAAGTTCAAATCATGGATACTGGAAGCGCCAGTTAATTTTTCACATCTGTTCAAGGTGGTATTTAATTTAATACGTAGCGCAGTACCACTTCCGACTTTATACTGGAACACCTCTTTATATTTCAATAGAAATACCAAAGAAACAGTTACCAAACCCAAAAGTTCTCATTTCATATACTTAGCACACAGTAAAGATAAGACAAGTATTTGTATGTGCAACAGTTAGACCTTACAAATATTTGCATGCATACAAACATGAAGCTGAATACTTTCCATTTAAAACAGTTGAAAATTCAAGTCTCTTTTTCTCTGCACTGCTACCCAATATCAAAATCCAACATTTTTCATATCAGCTGAACAGAACTCCATTCCAGAGCTGGGAGAAGGATAATGGACACAGCTTTCAGCAGCACTATCCTCACTGGGACAGATTCATAGCTGTAGTACACTGTAGTAATGCTATAACAGCATTATCATTCATCACTCTTCATAGTGCAACACATTTTTCACTAATTCAGAAAACACTCAAAAGCTGATGTCTTTCTATGCTTTTCCTTCTCCATCCTTCTCGCGTACAGTGCAGAAGATGATGAAAAATAGCGGCTCTTACCCATACAGCTACCTACTCAGAGGAAACAGATACCGAGAATGTTTAAATACTAGCACTGATCCAAACTTTTTCCCCCCATCTTACTCTTATTCATTTGTTAACACTACTATTCTTGCATTTTGTTCTCTGGAAGAAGCCCGTATACATAAACAAACACATAGATATATTTTTGTCTGTATTTACACCGGTGTAAGACAAATTGAAATATTTATTTCCTTTCTACCCGCCCAAAAGCTGACAAATTGCGTTAACAGTAAACACTGCCCTACTCTTTATCATACCACACTATGATAACAGCAAAACAAAGTAACCTCTACACAGACACCACTGTCCCTGTTCGGTAATTAAGTCCAATACCATCATTTGCAGTTTGTCACGAGTATCTTCAGATGCAGAAGAATTTCCGGAATTACCAATCACCCATCTCACATTAGACAGCTTAGTTCTTGGTCTTGGCTCAGCCACAGTAACATTTGTTGGCATGAGCAGCTAAATTCCTGCAGCCTTTTCCTACATCTATTCCTTTAATTACCTAATTATCTCTAAATTTTGATCAGACAACTATATTGCTATAGCAAATAATAAAGGTAATCACATGCCTAAGCAAATCAGACAAGGATACTGATGTATACCTTCGTCCAGTTCCCTCGCACATGTGATTCTCACAGCTACAGCCATGCAGCCCTTCAGTACAAAGTGAGATCATTAGGATGTCTTCCCAACATCTATAGGGTTTTTAGGTAGTTGTTTTGGGGTTTTTGGTCTTGTTTTTTAAACATTTCTCAACATACATCTGCTCCATTTTACCAAACTTTCCAAGTCTCATCAAAATGCCAATTTATTTTTTCACCAAGTCAAAGAACACTGCCAGTGTTCTTGCATGTTTACTTATATTAAATAAAAGCCCTTGTGATTCCTACATGTCGAGAAAACACTATTTACCCATGGTGACTGAATGCTTGATCAAAAGTTCAGAAGCAAAGAAAGTATGCCCACTAGTGATGGATAGTTTATTAATGGTAGGAAACCTCCACAAGCCAAGTTAGGCTATAACTAACAACTTTTGGCTAAAACAGCAGGTAAGTAGATAGTTTATTAAGAACGTCTGTCAGGAAATGTTCTTTTTTCAGCACCCATTTCTGTGGTGTGGTTTTATTATATCTCCTTAAAGCAATTTATATTACCCTGCAAACAACGGTGGATAGGTGGATTTGGGGTTTTTCTGTGCATTTGTTAACAGCAAATGATAAAACACCACTTCTGATGCCATCTTGTTCTCGTTCTTCGGAAAAAATACCCTCCTTAGTCAACAGACAGCAGACAGGCCTGTATGTGATAATTCTAGATACAGGCCAGTTTGGAGCTCATTATCTTCACTCTTTTTTGTTGCTGTTATTGCATTTTTCTATGATTGTACGTAACTTGGGAAAGCATTATTCCTTTATTATAAGTCAGCGTAAAGTATTTTATGTCTTCTCATATGAAGCATGCAACACAAAAATAATCTTCTCTATTGTATAATAATAATAATAAAGAAATGCACTGTCTGGTATACTTCATTGCCTAAATGGATTTTAAAAGGCAAATTTTGTTTTCCCTTAGTCCAAAAAATTCATCATAACTGAACTAAAACACATTTTTGGAACATCAGATCATTTGGTGTCTTACTGATGACTACGCAAGTAGGCAACAACCTTTAATGTTAGATCTTTGTACCATTTTTCTTCCAAAGCTCTAAATGATAAAAGAATATTTTAAAAGAAAAATCGGAAACAAAAACAGCATTTATTTTCTTCAACGTTATATAGTAGCAATAAACAATTGCAGTAACACAGCAGAATTATTATGGAGGCTATCAGTAATAACTCGCCACAGTGAGAAAATAGTAAATAATACACTGACCACCAAAAGCCAGGAGAGCCTTCACTCTCTGCAGTGAGACAAACACTGCAGCAGATGTAGACCAAGAGTCACTGTCTGGAGTGTGAAGAGATGAAAATATAAATTTATAATCTCTAATATATAATAATCCCAGGTTTGTATACTCTCTACTGCAAAGGAAACATTTCACCTTTACTATAGAAACAGTAGAAGTCAGCTTTAGCATATTTGTTCTAGCATCTCTTGTGGCGACATGAAATTCTGGCAAATTATAAATATGGCATGTTTTTCAAAATTAACAATCTTTGGAGACTGTCAGTTAAGAGCTAGATTATGCTGCTATTTATTATTCAAGGGGGAGAATCAGTGACCGCCTTAATTGTGTTTAACATCTAAAATAAGCAAGAATGATGACAGAAAATAATAATTGGTTTAAATAGGACTTATTTTAACTGTAACTGTAACCAAGACAGTTAGTGTTAATAATTCAATGTTGGTTGAAAACCACTCTCTTACGACTGATTTATACAGACTGAAGTAGGCATATGTTATGCTACAGGTGGATACGAGGTCGTAAGAAACCACTTTACAGTCTTCCCAGAAGTACAGTGTCAAAAAGGTCACCTGTGGTAAAGGGTCTTTCGGATTAGTCTTTCAAATCAATGCATGAATTAAAGGCAATTTACATACAAATGGGCTAATACTCTAGCTTTGAAATCAGATGAATTTTTAAGAGATTTAAGAAACAGCAGAAAAGGTCAGTTAGGCATTAAGTATACATAATGCAATTTTTAAAAACTGCTTGTCTTGGAACTACATTTTTCTGGTTTATTAATATTTTGTATTCACAGCCTGCTCTGCTCAGAAATGTACTGCCAGCTATTTGTGAGCAAACGCAGAAAAATGATCCACGCTAGGGATATCAGATTCGAGGTAAGTATGGTCTAAGACTTAGAAAGTGAAATTTTCTTAATATTAACATAGTTTGAAAGCATTTTTGTTTTCATAAGGCAAAACTAAGAAGCTTTAGTGGAAGTCAGTGAAGATTATTATATACTGGAAAACAAACATCAGAATCTTAGGGAGACTTTTCACGTGACTTTTAATTTTCTCTCTCATACAAATCGAGGGTCCAGTATGGCTTGATTTCTCCGTCTTTAGACCCGTATGAAAAGAACATCTTATTCTTCCGTATAGAGCAAAACCTGCACCGGATTTTATCGTGCCTAAGCACATGCATGACAAATGCATGACAGACAAAGGCAAGATCTAAGAATTAGCCTTCAGTTTTGTGTGTGCGCATATGTGGAAATAATCTTTTGGCATCAGGATTTTTCTTCCTCATGTTCAGAAAGAACCCTTAAATCTACTGTACTATTTAACATGGGCATTCTTCCCTTAGATGTTTGTTTATATTACTGTCTCTTTCCATAAATAAGTTATTACTAACTCCTATATGCTGTTGCTTTTTCACCACAGTGCACTTTGGCACTGACCCTTTACTTTCCAGAACTAGGAAATGGCAGTGATATGGGAGGCAGAGTTGCATTACAAAAGAGTAACACACGTGATTACCACCCTTATAGATATATCTGTGTAATTAAACACTATGGTCAACTTCCCATTCATGGGAGGCACAGAACTCAAATATAAAGATATAGTCAAACAACGGACACTGAAATAAAGGACATTCTTCAAGGCCAAATTTAGGCAAGACAGTCCTTGCTCAAGCCATCCAAGTAAAATCCAGCACCATATAAATACAAACTAACAACCTGGTTAAATGCTGAAGCTCTTTTACTAACAGTACTTCTGTATTCTCAGTATCCATGCCATTGATTTGATGTTTTGGCAATACTGAGATGGATCATATTCAGTGGATTTATGCTTTTCACACCTGGGCTTGGGATAAAGAGGGAAGGATTATTACCAGGATTAAATAATAATAATTTTTAAAATCTCAAAAAAGAAGTAGTGACAGTAAGATAGCAAGCAATGCTGATGCACAGGAATGGCTATTGATAGCACATGAGAAATACCCAAAGTACTTTTCTATAACCAAAACCTAGAAATTATATTTAAAACAGAAAAAATGCTTGCTAAAAAGCACTGAAGAATTATAATTTATGTTGCACCACAAAATAGTCCTTCTCATAATATCCTACAGTATTTTATAAAGACAAAACCAGAATGTGTCACAGGCATTAACAATACTGTTGTATGAAAAGCTTCAAAACCACTTACAATAAAGTTCATAATCCTTCCATACAATTAAATTTCAGAATTACAGAACTTTAAAGAAAATATTATTATCTAATCAATGTCTAGGAGAGTTTCCTTAGAAAGTCTGTTTTCCAACATATCGTGCAGTGCAAAACTGAACTTTACATGGTAATTATTAAATCGGTCCCTTCCCTTACAGGAAGGCAAAGATAATCAACAGATGCTTGCAATGAGCCCTGCAGCAAGGCACAATCAAAACCAAGAAAATTTTATAGTTTGAGTTGATTTCCGGAGATAAACAATTAAGTTGTATAGATACAAATAGAATTCTGAGGCACATACAAGAAGTAATAAAGTCAGTCATAGAAGATACTCTGTAACTAATGAAGTGGGTGGGTAAGCGGTAACAGTACTATTAAGACGATTACTTAGTTAGTGTTCCAGTAACCAGTGAGTGTCAGATGACTTACATCCTACATAAAGTACATACTATGTAGGAATCAGATCAGTTTTAGCTTATACTACAGAACACAACCTTCTCAAGACTCCAGGCATCTTAGCTTTGGGAAAAAAAAAAAAAGAAGAAAAAACTATTAAAAGATATCCAAGAGACTCAAAAGAGAAAAGTACTTCCCAGTAATTTGATAAACAATTCTGATATTACAGATAGTATTAACTATAAAGGAACAATGGACACCATACGCCTCATTCCTATGAACGTATTATTGTAGGTGAGAATTCTTATTGTAAGAATTAACTGGGCCCTCAAATACAAAAGACAATTTAAGATAGTTAAAAAAATGTTTAGCAACAGTTTTAACAAAGAATTTGAAGAATTTTTTTGTTCTCTTCCTATGGTAAATTCATTCCTACAGAACCAAAAATAGCTTAAACCAATTATTGCAAAGTTGAGAGAAAATTCCCACAGATTCACCTTGACAAATTACCATCCTGTGTAGATAATTTTAGAGCAAATAGATGAATTTGTACAGCAATTCAGCTGACCAAAAAGCTAGATTGCTTTTTGGTACGTGACTGACTTTTCCTAGTGCATATTATGCCCATAAATGGGATCATTTCTTTAGTTGTCAATTATACAGAAACATCTCTTGAGTAAAAGCTACCATAAATAAAATACTGAAAAAATAATCCTACAGTACCATTGGGTCAAATGAACAAATACTCCTTATTTATCCAATTTTGAATGGTTTCATGTATGAATGTTACAAGTCAGAGGAACATTATCCATTGCATATATATAAGACTCAGAGCACATGTGGAACAATGGCCACAATTCCAAACATCGCTTTATGAGAACTGCAAAAATAAAAATATATCACTCAATCATGCCAGTGCTGGAAGATCTGGGATAATAAATAATTAAATAATAATTAAATAATTAAACAATTCCTTTAAGGAATAAGGTCTAGCCTTTGGAAAAAGAAATTAACAGCAGATCTTGCCAAGTTACACAAGAATTTTGTAAAAGAACAAAAGGTATGGTTTATGAGGCCATAGGAGCTCGTGTCAAATATAACGACAAAGGGCATGAACGTAAGCTAAGGAAAGGTCATCTTCAAAGAGAATGCTGGAAGAAATGCTTTACACAGAGAACAGTTACGATGGAAAATAAACCACTATGACAACCTTTGCAACAAGTGATATAAACTTTAAAAGGTGACAAGCATTTGAAAGACAGTTATTGTGCAAATAGAGAAAGAGGGAGAGAGAGTTGTCTGGCCTTTTCAAAAATAGGCTTTGCATCCATCCGTCTTTGAATCACCAGGATTACATCCCTATCTACTGCCTCGTAAGTCCACTAAAAGAGAAAATTGACACCAAACTAAACTGGAGGATCTAACAAGAAGAACCTGACAGTTGAAATGGGTCTTAGGGATTGCATCATCAAATGTTATTGCCTGAACTTGCTCATTTCAGTGAAGGAATAAATCTTCTCCCATCTATTTCAGAGTTTTCATTTCTCTCCTAATGATTCTTCCATTTTAACAAGTTTTTGTTCAATAATTTGGGTGTTTCAAACCAAACATATACTCTTAAGTGGCTACCCATCGCAAACATACTGAAGTTGAATACTAAAAAAACTTTAAATTACCTTGTGTCATCTGGACATCACCCTGAATCCCACATCTTTAAAAGTCAGAAAAAAAATTATTTTTACCAATTCTATGAAATGTCAAGAACAGTTGAACATTACTTTTTAAGTACTGACCAACAGCAGAATAGGCAAGGGAAACTGTCATAATGCAGGCAAGCCTCTGGGGAAGTCCAAGTTACTTTGGAATGGTATCCCCAGGAAGGTTCAAAAGGAGCTCGACATCATCTTTGTTACACATTCAAGGGCACACGTACACAGTTTCAAAAGTGAAAAACAACCCTCACCATAATAAGCCTCACTGAAACAAATATAATCCAGTCAAGATGGCTCCAGATGCTCCGTTCTTCAGTGAAGTGATCAGTAAAATAGCTTAAATTATAGGATTACATTAAAAATTAACTCCACTGTATCCTACCATATGCAATACAGAAAAACTGTGCTAACCACAACCACCTGCTTGCTTAAGAGGAAAACTGCTTCTGGAAGTCACATTTGTTATTTTCTGTGCTAACAGATTCTACTATGAAATTGGTCTTCGATGATCATCATTCAATAACGTTGCTAATAAGAACAATTTTTACCATAATTAGAGTATTTTAGAAAGCATGAAGAAGTTGAATGGTTCTTAAAATTTGTGGTGATTTCCACCATAAAGATGACGATACATTAGTTTACCAGATGTCAGATCATGCAATGGATCATTAACAAGAGGGTGTTTTCTGAATACTTCCCAAATAAATACCAGCTGGTTTCTCAGCAAGCAGACAAGCATCTCTTCCCTGATTCACTTAGCTGATGTCAAATACATCAGGTATTAAAATATCTAATGTTCTTTTATAACTTATTTTCTCAAAAGCAGTACACTATCCTGCAAAGATCCAAAATGATACAATCACTATTTCCGGCCTCGAAAAAAAATTCAGTAAAATTTTTCAAATGCATTTAAATGGAACAAAAATATTATATAACACAACTACTCCAGATGTACCCTAGAGGTGATCCGGTTGTAAGATAAAGAATAGCACATTTCTTATCTGTCAAGAGTACTTCGAAGATCAAGACGGTTGAAGAGAATCATTTCAATGGATTAGTAACTTTAGGCCACTGCATTTGAACAATCATATCCACACATTCAAAACAGAGACTAAAACCAATATACTTGGCTACCTGGAATTTGCTGTATATTTTAGGCAAGACAATATCGGTGCTCCCTGATAATCAGCTGCTGCTCATCTTCGAGAAGCACCTGCCCCTCGCGCATCTACAACCTAAGTATAGAACTAACAGTTATCAGCGTTGCCTGTTGCAGCTAGTGAAAACATGAGCAAGTAGTACTTGTTTTGCCTTCTAGCCCCTTTCCAAGGGAAGAGGAAGGCGGAAAGGAGGAGCGGAAGCAAAAAACCCAAAACCAACAGCAAAAATACCACATTGGAGCAGAGAAAAACCCACACCATTCTCAGCATTCAACTCTCTCTTTTTAACTCATTTGGGGAGCAAACTGGCTCTAACAGACTCAGTCTCTAGTGCCTGCCTCTTTCTCACTGTAATTGTAAAGTTGGGATCAAGGGAAACACATCCATTGGTTCCTCTTTGTCACTAAAATGAAAATGTCTCCTGCTATTTTGTCAGCTGCAAGAATCCCTCTCTGCTGGACAAAACCTCATTTCTCCAGGGTAAAGCATAGCCTCTGGGGGAGAAAACCAGAAGAAAAAAAGATTTATGGAAAAGGAAACTTTAAGTTTTGTTTCTCTTTTGCAAGGGACCTGTTTTAAAAAGAAAAAATTGTCGGTGATGATTAAGGGAGAAATTCCTCAAATAGAAGACAAAATGAAAAAGTCACTTTTCCCCATCACCAAAGAGCAATAGTTAACTTCCAAGAAGAGTTGAAAACGACAGACCATCCACAGCTTTATACAAGGGAAAAGGGATAAACATCAACATATGTGATAGCTGCTGGTTATCAGAGTGAATAATTTAGAACTCATTTACTAGGTACGTGTCTGCCAATACATCAGTTGCTGGAGTTGCTCATTCCACAGCTAAACTAATGCACAAGAAGCAATTTCAAAACAGTTTTTTACATAATGCTTAACAATTAATCAAAATGTATCCATTGCTTTTCAAATGAACCATTTTTCCTTTCACATTACACAATTAATAATGGGTTTATTCTTTAAATTGACTGATGATAATTCCTTGTCTTCATAAAAATACAAATGGAAGAGGGAGAAGTTCGATATCCCACTCTCCTGCCACACATTCATTTTATGCCACTCAGTGAATTAAAGGGCAAGCAAGTATCTCCGCATATTATCAAGTTCATATTTTCACCCTACGGCAGGATAAACCCAGGTCATTGCCGTCTTAGTCATTTTACGCACCCAAGATGATCAAAGAACTTAAGAGCTGCAAGGTAGCCTGACAGAAGTTTTGTCCTAACCTATTCATATTCATAATGGGAAGATTACTGAGTTTCTGATCCATTTCCATGCTTAACTAGCCTTGCTGTATTTCTTATCTAACCCAAAATTCTGNGATAATTCCTTGTCTTCATAAAAATACAAATGGAAGAGGGAGAAGTTCGATATCCCACTCTCCTGCCACACATTCATTTTATGCCACTCAGTGAATTAAAGGGCAAGCAAGTATCTCTGCATATTATCAAGTTCATATTTTCACCCTACGGCAGGATAAACCCAGGTCATTGCTGTCTTAGTCATTTTACGCACCCTTTTGGCCTTGGGGGGGGGGAGTATTTCCCCTCTTCGCAGTCGTCATTTATGTTTTTCAGGATGTAAGGTTTTTTCTGGTTTTTTTGCTAAATTACCTCAATTGCTAGGAATTTGAAGCCTGAGAAGGACTCGAGAAATGACAAATCAAGCAAAACTCCTCTTTAACTACACCAGTTCTATATTACCCAATAAGTTTATTTACAGAGTGGGAACATAGCGTACTTCCCCCCACCCCCAACAGCTGAGACCATAGATGATGAATTGACTTTATACCCAAAGATTTGCTACTTTAATGCATTGTACCACTAGCCACATACCCTCTCTCATGCTTTCTTGGATCATTCCCATTGTACTCCACTGCAATTTACCAAAACAAAAGCACAATCCTATCAGAGGATCACCACATGAAACCCAAATCTAAGGAACTTTTTTGCTTCCCAAATCAGAAGTATCATGGTGGTTCCTTAGAAGCAAAGATAGTTTTATATTAAGATTTTTCTTTTAGCTTTAAAACCAGTGCAGTTTTTCCTCCCTGCAAAACTAACAGTTCAGTATCGAAAGGTCTTGATTTCACTACACAATTCCTTCAAGGAATTCCTATTAAGTTACCAGCTCGCTAGCACGACCGCTTGGGCTCTCATTATTGCCACATGCACTTGAATGGACAAGTCTGACGGATTCAATGTCTGGACATACTCTGGCTTGACTAAACTTTAATTTTAGAATTCATACAGGTACATTAGGCTGCACAATTCAGCTCCCTATTAAATAACGTTAGCTGGGTGAAGAATTAGAAGATGCAGAAGGCTACAGGCAGGGAAGCAGAGGAGAGCAGGAGAAGGTTCATATTTGAGTGTACCTCACAACAGATTTCAACAGAAAGTTAATCTCTCCTCAGAGGTTAGGGCGTACAGCTGGGTACCCTGTTTACCAATGCCAAGCCTCTTGGCTTCATAACATCTGCTATTACAATTGGATTAAAACATGTTTGCAAGAGATACAGAGGAATAAGCTCTATCACGGATCACTAAATAACCCTGTGCTGGTTTTGGCTAGGACAGAGTTAATTTTCTTCATAGTAACAAGTATGGGGCTATGTTTTGGATTTGTGCTTAAAACAGTGTTGCTAACACAGGGATGTTTTCATTATTGCTGAGCAGGGCTTACACAGAGCCAACGCCTTTTCTGCTCCTCACACCATCCACCAGCGAGGAGGCTGGGGGTGTACAAGGAGCTGGAAGGGGACACAGGCAGGACAGCTGACTGAAGGGATATCCCACACCATATGGCGTCATGCTCAGCATATAAAGCTGGGGGAAGGAGGAGGAAGGGGAGCATGTTCGGGGTTTTGTCTTCCTCACTAATCACTATACTTGATGGAGCCCTGCTTTCCTGGAGATGGCTGAACACATGTCTGCCTGTGGGAAGTGGCAAATAAATTCCTTGTTCTATACTTTGCCTGAGCGGCTTTTGTTTTACTTATTAAACCATCTCTCTCAACCCACGAGTTTTCTCACTTTTACCCTTCTGATTCTCTCCCCCATCCCAACCCAGGGGACAGAGCCAGCGGCTGTGCTTAGTTACTGGCTGGGGTTAAACCACAACAAACGCTCACGCCGGCTCTGTCTACTGAGGGTTGGGCTCTCCAGCTTAAGCTCTTATTCAAACAAGGAGCCTTATATACAGCCTGTGTCCTGAGCACCTAAAGCTGTTTTGCCTTACTGGATCTATTGTAATCCTTCTGTTTCTTTCCAACATGTTCTGACACACAAGATTAGCTCCCAGTTCAAAGACAAGGCATGGCGATTTAGAGACACATACAGGTTCCTGTCACACGATTTAGCTGTTTTGGATGGTTCCCCCCCCACACCCCCGAGGTGTTTCCAACACTGTTTAAATGGGTACTGAAATGGATGTGTGTTGCATATCCCCCCCCATGACAATACATTAGCAATTTGGATTTTGTTGCTCATTTCTTTGTTCATTGCTGTCGAGACCACGTGAAGACATCTCTGATGGGTCTCACGTCTCAGTGAACAGAGCAATATGTTCATAAGAGAAACACACACTTACATTAGGAGGTTGCAAGTGGCCTCTCCTATGTATTATTAAATCTTTACCTAGAAGAAGAAAACACAACTTAGAAGTCTTTCATAGAGAGACCTACAAAATTATTCAATGGAGAAAATCATCCATGAGTGCTCATTGTGTCGGAACAGGCATATTCTCCATGAGAATCTTACTGACCTCCTCAGAACAGAACAGTTCAGTTTGGGAAGAATTCAATTTCTATTTGACTCTTTTTTTTGCATATAGTTTACGCAAGTGTACGTTGCTTTACAGTACATACTTCTGCCACACAACTATCAAAACAAAAAATTTCAATAATCATTAACGTTTAGAGCATCAATTATCAGCTACCTGTTAAATTACCAGTTGCCTAAATGTCTGTTTAGTAAACAGTATCATAACTGGAAAGCATTGCCATCAATATCACGTTTCCCTGGTTTTGCTGTAATAGAATCATAGAATCATTTTTCTATTCAGAAAAGCTGCAGTTTTTAGAAGACTGCAGCACCCCATTTGGTGGGAACAAAGTTGATAAGACACTTTGTTTTAGTTCGTGGCTGGCCATGGTGTGCGAGTTTCCACAGTGATGAAGGTCTCTAGCAAGCCCAAGTAAGCCAGGTTCTAAAGCTGGGAGGAGTGAAAGCCTGGGCAGCTGACCCAGGCTGTCCAACAGCAGTATGCCATACCATAAATGTCAGCCTCACTATAAATGGGAAAGTTTGCTGGGGACAACCCCTCACCTTCCCTCCTCCTCAATGGCCACTGTCCCTGGAGGGTCTCGCCCGCCCTTCTGCTCCCGAGGCCTCGTTGCGTGTTGCACTTTCACTGGAGCTGTGGTGCTCGCTGTGAAACACGTGTTTTATATTAGTACTGGCATTGATATTAGTTTGTTGTTATTATTTTATTAAATCTGTTTCTATTTCAACACACAGGTCTCCTTTCCTTTTCCTGATGCCCCCTTCCCGGGTGGAGAGAGGTCATTGGGTGATAGAACAGCTGGCTAAACAACAACTCATGTATTTTAGGATAACAACTAAACACAAATTTTGCCATAAAGCAAAACCTTATCAAACCTAATGCTTCTTTGGGGAGAAGCTTCAACATTATGTCTTTTCATGCAGATTTTATTTTAAGCCTCAGCCCAAAGATCATGATTCGAGGTTTAATTAGTTCTCCTCTTTAGAACACGTCACAACTCTATCCTTACAGATAGCACAGCTAGAGCTAATCAATCTTCTGGAAGGGTTACATGAAATGACATTAACTTCCCGCTACTACACAGTAAACCAATGCATTGTCTGAAGAGAACAGAAAAGCAAAGGTAGTTCTAATTTTTGGACACTGTTAGGACCTACTTTAACTACACAAGTACTTTAGCTCCAAGGACAACAAAAAAAATCCATACCATGCAGCTCAGCGCAAAGGATGATTAGAGTGATTTTGTAGTGTGCAAGGAAGGGACAATCTGACCCTATGCATTTCACTCTCAATTACACTAGTGTATTATAGGAGAATGGAGATTAAACATTCCTGTCACGCACAAGATGTATGCAGCTGCTTCTTATTATTTGGTGAAGGTCATGAGTAAGGCC
The DNA here is from genome assembly GCA_013398225.1 of Steatornis caripensis. Taxonomy (NCBI): domain Eukaryota; kingdom Metazoa; phylum Chordata; class Aves; order Caprimulgiformes; family Steatornithidae; genus Steatornis; species Steatornis caripensis. The sequence goes on along the minus strand of VZSC01000926.1, from coordinate 274,997 downwards.
AAACTTATGACTGCATTCTAGCTAAGTAATTCAGCAGTCCCTTTTCCAAACGTGATTTGATAATCAGTTATTAGGAAATACGAGCCTGTATTAAGAGATACGCCAATGTTTAGGAGACAAGTATAGGCAACAATCCACACTTACTGTAAATTAGTGGCATGAAGATCTCTCTAAGCGTAAGTACAAAGCCATCTTGAACAGAATTAACCTAATGTGGTATTTTGTCAGTCTACAGAGTGTTTAACAACACTGGAAAGTGCTCTAAGTAGTAGTTTGTTGGTTTTGAACCAGAAATCGGAATGGAGAACTTCATACTTTGTTTTGTATTCTTCCAAAACATCTTTCTCAAATGCAAGCAAAAAATTAACAACAATGTGCACAGCATTAGGTATTATGAAAGATTAGCAATACGGGAAAGGCTTGAAGTACAAATTCTTTTTGGTAGGGACATAGTATTTTAAAACACAAGGACTCCTTAAAAGTACATTTGACTGCTAATGTCCACCCTAGGATGTTCTCTTTAGTACTAGTACCTGGATTAGAACTGCAGATGGCAAAGCTGATACCCAGACTTTGCCTTCGGAGACCTAACGGAAAATGCCCTGAAAAGACCACTTAGGACTGCCCTAATTTCAGCTACTGGGAACACTGCCAGAGCAACGTACTCAACTCGGCTGACAAGCTTTAGCAGTTCCTGAGCACCACTTCTAAACCAGGATCTGCGCTAAAAAAAAAAAGTCTTCCTGAGATTGAGAAGGTAGTAAAAGTATCTCCAAGGAAAAATAAGAATCAAGTAATTCATGGATAATTGAATTTTAATAACTAACAATTCTGGGAAACCGTCCGGAGAGAAGCAGCAATAATCAATCATTCAGTAGAAATCCTCAAAGTAAGGTCAAAGCACTGCGACAGGCTCCTTGAGACTGAGAGGTTTCTTCAGGAATCCATCTTCAACATTACCTTTGACATCATTAACAGTTAAAGCATTTGTTTGCTTGTTTTTGACTCCTACTTTTACTTTTTACGCAATTCAAAGAGTTTACTGTATTAGTGGCTAAGGATCAAGCAAGAATGGATCCTCCTGTCCTAAATATTCTATGAAGGTAGAACAGCCTGTGTGCCGTGCCCTGCCCTGAAGAGTCTCCGTGGCCCAGCAGCAGGGACCAATGCTGAGTCACACACAGCTTTTAGTATTCACCATTGCCAAGAACAAGGGAAGGAAGATAAATGCTGAATATCTTTTGCTCAACTAGCAGGGGACACCTAACAAAGCCATTCAAACACAAGGGGATCATTGCACACGGTGCCAGGTCTCTGAAGAGATTACTGTGCACATTCTTTACTGTTTCAAGTGATAGCAAAGCCCACCTTTGTTACAAAACTTACAGCCTTCAGTTGATAGAACATGGAAAGAAAATGTACTGCCACAAGCATTCAGACCAACTTAACTCAAGCTATGAANAAGGGAAGGAAGATAAATGCTGAATATCTTTTGCTCAACTAGCAGGGGACACCTAACAAAGCCATTCAAACACAAGGGGATCATTGCACACGGTGCCAGGTCTCTGAAGAGATTACTGTGCACATTCTTTACTGTTTCAAGTGATAGCAAAGCCCACCTTTGTTACAAAACTTACAGCCTTCAGTTGATAGAACATGGAAAGAAAATGTACTGCCACAAGCATTCACACCAACTTAACTCAAGCTATGAAACATCCATGGCTGCTTTCACTGGTGTTCCAGGAATTAATAGTCTGTTGTTTTTTTTTTTTTCTTTTCCATTCATGGCTAACTGATTTAACACTGCTCTTTCAAAAGCTATTATAATTGTAGAATCCAAGCTGTTAAAAGAAATCTTAATTAAAAAAAAAATCCTCCTCATCACATAAAAGGAAACACCAGAATATTTTGTCTTGCTTGTTAATCCCATTTAAAACCTTTTACTCTTTATCCTGCAAAAAAGCATCCCTGTATTTTTTCAGCTAAGCAATCTGACAGCATAAAGGCAACTTTAGAGGTCAGCTTTGATATGATATACATACACATATATATATATACAGTGTGTGTATAAACACTAGTTTCAAGCCAACACTTTGAAGACATTGACAGAGATGAGCATTAACAAAAAGCCTAGCCATCTACTAATGAAGAAGCTTTATAATTGAACATATTTCAGGTATGTTTTCGAACTATACTAATATTTCAGTTATTTGACCTTCCTTGACATCACACACATTCATTCCTCAGCGTACGTCTCAGAATCATTAAGACTAAAGCAGACAGACATATGAAAGATACTTAAAAATAACTGTCAAAGGTTACAGGCAGGATTTCAACTCATGATATTAAAAGTCCATTGGTTCTCAGTTTTACGAATTTTTATTCCGTGGTATGACTTCAAGGCCCACCCCATTTTGATTCTTTGGAATAAAGAACACGGGATTTAAAACCCAAAGGTACAGGCTCAGGTTTACAGTGCAGAACCCAGGACAGCCTTTTAAACAAAGAGCAGCAAGAAACTTCATTGTTTTTGTGGGTTTTTCATTGTAATCTAAAGCAATAAACTAGTAATTATCATTAATTACCATACCTCTTTGAGGATGAAGAGGGCTCAAAAAAAAAAGGTACAGAAAAATCAAAGCAGAAAATATAAATTCTGTATATCTATCAGGAAGTTTTTAGATGGATATGGCATTTGAAATGTTGAAGGGAGCAGGAGACAGTCATATATCAGGGTGTATGGGGTTTTTTCCTAATTTTGTCATCTCAGCAAGTTACTAAGAGCACTGGAATAAAGATGTATCTTCTCTAGGAAGGGTTTCATAGATAATTAGAAGCTGTTACATAAGCATGTCCACATAACGGGACTAATCATATTCCATCATTTAAAAAAATGTGGTAACAAGCAGTATTTGTTTGTTCGAAGTACTGAAGATTTTAAAAATTAACATCTATATTTTCATCCTTGGACACATCCCTAGCGTTAAGATTTATACTCCTGCCAGTGTTTTATAGTAAGATATATTCCATATCTGGGATATCTGAATTTCAGTGTGGATGGATTTTCATTAATAATGACATTGGTGCCTTCTATTATATTAAGTCCCAGCAAGAATGAAGCCAGCTCCACAACACTAAGAAACATGTACAGAAGTATGAGACAGGACCCTAAAGGCTAAAAGCTATTCTGAAAGCCTGTCATGCTACCTGCCACAGATTAATTTTTTTTTACTGATTTATGAAGTATCTCATAATGAATTCCAGTCTTTTGAACTTGTCACTAATTTAATACCGCATCCTGCATCAAAAATCTCAACCAAAATACAGCCAGTACCCACAACATAACCTTCTCCCCACTCCAGTAAGACATTCCTAACTGAGCAGGGAGCAAACATAACTTATCAAACCCATCTAGGACATTTATTCAGTCCACCACCTATATGCACAGCAAAGATGTCAGCTAGAAGGCTTAAATTCAGCCACAGAGATCTTTCGGCGTTTCATTCCTGAGAAGGCTGACAACTGTAGCTTGCCCTGAGAAAAATCAAAATCGAAAGACTACTTAGAGAGGCCGTTTCACCGCATGCTTTACTCATTCTGTTAGTCGCAGAGTTTGCTTTTTTACAAAGATACGCAAAACTAGATTCTTCTAATGAAGCACTAGCAAGCAGACAACACTTGAAATTGCTTTTACTCTGTAAAGTCAAAGGGGAGTATTTAACATTTTTCTGTAATTGCTAAAGCAAAGGCTAATCATAGACACCTGTGACAGCTAATGGGTCCATATAAGTTAAGCTAGTCAGACAGGATTTAACCTTCATTTCTGTTCAGGTGATGTCCACAAGTCATTAAAGGAGAGAATTAGCTGCAGAGTATCCAAGCAATACAGTGCAATTCAGGGATAAGAGCTGCTTAATAGCTCTAAAAGAAAAAAATAATAATCCTCTTCAATTTCTCATAAGTTCTCTTTGCCTATATGTTACACCTACAAAACCCTTAGCAGCAGTTAAGGGTTTGGGCATTTAAGAAGGCTGCCCAGCATACTGACCAACACCTTATTTCTGTGCTACCACCCTCCCACCTCTTTGGCCCTACTGGTCGTTCCCAGACTCCCACTTTGAAAAGACCTTAAGCTCTTTCTCTGTAGGTCTGTAAAGAAGCTCTCAAAGTGGGTCTCGGTTTGCAGCTTAATTACTCAGTGCTACAGTGATTCAATTTATGAGAATGTGGCTTGTCAAACCTATGGTATCAAACAAGTGAAAAATGAAAATACATTGAGAAATTCAAATATTTGCGAAGTTCTACTACTATTGTGTGGGAGTGAGATGAGCTTGGGCCAAGCTGAAAACATAGAACAGTTGTTTGAAAACTTGAATTCTTAATTTTTTAAAATCCTTATGCACAGGCCTTAAAGTGGCAGCTGCTCATAAAAGTCATTTAAGAGCAGCTTCTGCTACAGCAGACTTTAGGACTGATACTTTATTTAACGGCTACTGCCGCAGTTTGGTGACATTAAAGAACAACTACGATCCACCATCAAGTGAGAAAATCATAAAGAAACAAAGCAGAAAGTAATTTTTGTAATGTCAAAAAGTTTCTAGCGAGCTGCTTGAGATTTGTTTTTAAACAGTATCTTATGCAGTTGAATTCCAGCCTACTGGTGAATGGGACTCACTGGGGTAACAAAGTGTGCTGAGTCTACAGAAGGAGAAAAATGCAAAGGGGATACATAAACACATTGAATGTAATTCACATTCTGCTGAATTTAGTGTCCGCCAAGTCTAGTATTTCACTGCTTGAAATGTGTTTATCAGACATCTGGGTAAAATTTAGGAAAGCTGGGAGATACAGAAATTTCAAAACCATTTGGAAGAACCTCATAATAGTTTATTGTCATGCTTCAAGACAGGTCTTTTTATAACACAATGACTATATGGTCACTATGAAACCATCCTAAAATTCTGATTCTTGAAGATAATAAAAAAACCTCACTTTTGGAACTGTGTGTTTAGGGAATGTCAAAAGGATGGGAATACCAGAACACTTAAGTTTTGGAAGACAGCTTGTGTCCAGAACATTTACACCTAAGACTTAGAGAGGTCTGAAGGACAAAAAGGAAAAAACGTTCTTCTACCTTAACAGTTTTCCCAGCATCACCTTTTTTCCCCAGCATTTTTAAAAGATCTTTCACGGGAGGATAAAGATCTCTTCAAAATTGTTGAAGACAAATTTGGGAGTTGTTGCAATATTCAACAGTGCATTGTTTAAGGTACTCAGCTTGTGCTGAACAGTGCATAAATACTCGACAAGAATGCAGCAAATTTGCCGAAACTATTACCACAAGTTAGAAGGACAGTGAACTGATCTGATCCTTGCCTTGATCATGGCACAGCTATTTTACATTTTCATCTAAAATTCTTGCATTTCAGAAATTTCCATAAAGAAAAGCCAACAACACAAAAAATCCCCCTGCATTCATAGCACTCATTTGCAAGAATGAGGTAAACCTTGGCCTGAGAAAACAATCAGCTTTGCTTTTGTTTATAGTAAGGCAGGACTTAGCTTGCAATTCCCAGACCATTATTTTCCTATTAGGCAGGATATCAAACCACAGCACTTACAAGGAGACTGCACTTGGGAAAGAACATTTTCTCCAAAAAGTTGAGAGGTAACTAAAGGAGACATACATACTTGTATTCCCAGATTTGATGCCAGCCCAACAGTCAGGGAACACAGGAAATCAAAGAAAAGTAAAAACCATGAAAGATTCATCACCCTGAGACATATCCATGCCCTATTTTCTCATCTTCCCCCAGTTTTGGAGGTGTGCCTTGCTTCTCACATGAAAGGCCTGGAATTCCATTCACCTCTTTAAAATCGTTCCTCTACCTATTCTCTCGCCAACTTTACACAACTTTTTTTAGAAAAAGACAAAAAGCATCACCACCAAAAAAAAAACCATACAATACGTCCCTGAGCATATGCTGTCAATGCAGGAAACAGCTTCCCACCCATAACTTTGTAGGCTGAACTTTGAACCCACAGCTCCCAGGAGCCCTTCTGAGTCTAGCTCAGTAAGATAAATAAGTACCTGCTATACCTCAGCTAGCAGAGAGAAATGTGAATTTTAAACAAGACTAATGCTCAGAATCCTGGCCAAATAAGGCAAAAACTTCAATGAGTCACTTTCTCCTGTACTTAAGATGATTTCCAGTAAGTCCACAGCCACGTATTAAAAAACTGGAAGTGATGATGGCTCGCATTCACCAGAAAAGAAACTGAGATTAGAATCAGCTAAAAGGAACCAGGCTAAACCCAACAAAACCTCTGTGTTTCAACCAACATTTGCCCAAATGCTACAACTGAAGTATCCAGTTAATAACTTGAGTTGATAACCTCACAAATACGTAGCTTATATCAGCATGCGGTCCCACCTCCACTGCTCTAACCTCCTTCCTGGAACTACCTAATGGTTTTGAGTTTCACGCATTTTTTTTTTTCCTGAATAAGCCTTCTTTAGCTAAGGGCATGTCTTGCCCACACCAGAGATTTCAGGCTGTATTTTGCTACACACTATAAAGCAGCAGACACACTTTTGGCCTGTATGTAAAAATCTAAGGCTGTAGAGAAGCCCCAAGCTCTCATATACACTGATCAGGCAGTTCCCCCCCCCAGAGCAGGCTGCTGCCACCCTGACGGTTTTCAATTTCACTTGGGAATAAGCCATAAAATATTCAGACAAGAAGTATCTGGAAACATCCATTATATTTTTCATGCATATCTGGGGAGGTTTCTTCTCTGGTTAAGAGAATAATTTCAAGCAAAGGTTAATTATGCACTAGCTTTCTAAGAGCCTATAAAGGATTTACAACAGGTTGTCGGCAGCATGTGGTAGAACTGACCGCCTCCATGCATGCCTGCAAAAAACTTCAGGTGGATAGCTGCCTTATGCAGAGTTAGTTTAACTATTTTTTTCCTTATTCCCCTTATAATTAAAAAAAAAAGATAAAATAAAAGTAGGAAAGCCTAGCATTCCGCAATCTAAATTCACGAACTAAACCACAGATCGCAATGAACTGCGGTTCTCCTAGAAACACTGGCAAAGCTTCTGCTAAATTCAAATCAGCCCGGATTTGTCCAACAGGGATGCAATAACAGAATGGCATCTGAGGTTCTCGAAGTTAGGCAGAAAATATGAACAAAGGGGGAAGTTCTTTTTCCAGCAGCTCTCTGCGGCTTTCCTTCAGAACTCTTGTTACAACCTACGTTCATCCACCCAAGGAGCCTTGAAAGGCGGTGACCTGCTGGCAGCCATGCACAGAATTTGCGTCAATCCTAGAGGGAACTTCACCCAACTCAACCAGTCAATATCAGTTATTGATACGTGACTATGCAGCCCAGACAGCAGTTTCTTATGAAGCGTGTTAATTTTCAGTGTTTCAAAACAAATATTAGGAAAGGTTATGAAAGGCCTGCTTTACTACTGGAAATAGACCAGAACTTTTCAAGGGATACATTATTCTTTTTTATAAATTTTCACAGCAACAGAAAGCAATGACAAAAAAGTGACTGACAAACTGAATACACCACAGGTATCCTCCAGGTAACATACCTACCATGCACATATTTTTAAGTGTCGTTCATGTTACAAGCCATAACAGCACTACAGAGGCAGTTAAGTACAAATCACAAATAAAATAATGGTTCAAAACCGCACCAATACAAGAAGTGCTCCAGCAGAGATCACAGCAACCTGTACGCAAAGGAGAAGTTTAGAATAGACTACACAGATTAGTATCAGTGTGTGCCTTAAAAATCTGTAACATTGGTTAAGCATTTATGAGCTAAGTAACTGGTCCATGCTTGGAGTTTGGATTAACAATAAAGCAGACCTCATGCAACATAAGCATTACCAAAAAAGCAGCCAATGTGAAATTCACATCTTGTCTGTTTGCCAGATGATAAAAATGATTCCCCACATGGAAATTAGATTCTTCAAAGCTACCATACTGAATCATTTAATTTGCCTAAGTACTTCTAATGCAGTTGCACACTGCAATGATCATTTGAATTTTAGATTAAGCAAACAAAGGGCAAGGTATTTCTTCATATACACAGTTAGAAAGACTATTTAATAGCAGGATGCTGCACAGCTTAAAGAGACAGACAGTAACCCAGTGCAACCTCATTTAGCCATCAGAAGGATGGACGTATCTTTTACCAATACTGGTTTTACTTAAATATTTTAATTGTACCCCTTTTACATCCCTCCTATGCTTAACAGCATCTCATAGTCAATGCACGGAACTAACCTGGTGTAGGACAACTATCATTCCTACTTTGACTCACTGTCATTTAAACTTTCACCACCTTACCATCATTCAAACTTCTAGAAGTCTGTTTAAATACATTTTTGTTGCTTAGTCAGGACAGGTCTTCCAACTGTAAAGTCAAAAGTTTGACCACAGAGCGCTTAGCGAGAAGTTAACCAGTCTGAAAGCCTCCTTGCGTTCTGTCTACTGATCACTCTTACCAATCTCTTCTGTCTCCCTCAATTTCGCACAAACCCAGGAAAGGCAACGCAGACCTTCTCAGTTTGGCAGCCCTGAACTCTAAACTACTTACTGCATATTTACTAAGCCTGAGAAGCTCAGGCATGGCTGAAATAATTCTACCTGCACCTTGTTTTCCATTGAAAAAAATAATAATAGAAGAACAGAAGTAAAGTCAAGGGAAAAGGTTTCTAAATTCTATAATAAAGCACTTTATTAATAGTCTGAGTCCTTGTTACTCCTTGTTGCAAAAATTAAAAGAAAAATAGCCCATTAATGCTACTAATCATAGATCATGCAGGCACTCATCTCTGACCCAGAGACATAATAATACTACAAAAAGGTAGTGCCACCTTCAGTACTTCATCTAATTAAGAGCAAATGCAGAGATCAGTTTAGTGAGAACTGAGTACTCCATCTCTTTATGGAGAGAGATCATCTATTAGATTTAAGTGACCAGAACTATTTTGTCAGCAAAAGGAAATAAATTGAAAACATCATTGGACATATGAAACAGGGGTACGTAGGGGAGAGAAATTCTAATACAACATTCTAATAAATCCATTTGACATCATCTTTCCCCAACGCCATTCTCACTATCAATTGTTCTGTTTCATGTGGCTTTAATGTATATTTGTCACTCTCATGTTGCCATAAGCATGATCTTATTAATTTTAAGCAAAGAACTCAGTACTGGGTTAATTACCTATAGCCTGGCAGGTCTGTAGGTACTTTGTGATCCTCATATGGTAACGTACACTCACGTGTTCAGTCATGCCCTCCCAATCGTTATGCAGATGGCGGGCCACTGACAGCTTTTCATAGGCCCTGGAGGCATGTATGTGGCTACTAGAGAGATTCCACTCTACAGTCCTATAGAGCAGATTAGAGTGGCTCTAATCTATGAAAAAAATGAGAAACAGCTAAACAGAGATTAAACATCTGCACACTATTCAAGTGTATTTCAGTACTAAATCTTTCAGAAGTGGTCTGATGTTTGAATGACCATTTCTGTCTTACTGCACTATTTAAGAACGGCATAGGGTAAGTTAGGCAAGTCACCCGATTTCCCCGACAACTAAACACAGAGCAGTTCACCGGCACTACCAACGCCACATGGGGAAAGATTTCCAAGAATCTGCAATGCATCTGAAGAGCCCAAACCCTATCACACAGCATTTCAAGTCTGCTACCAGCAAGCTTCAGTCACAGACAACTGAAGTTGTATTTGCTAGCACTGTAAGACAAGCTGTCACTTTGTCAAATGATTTCTTACTAAATCTGACTGCAAGCATAAAGCATTAACATAATTTATTATAGAACAATTAGAATGCATCCTTGTTGTTTTCTAATTAGATTATTGCTTGTAGTGGTAATTACTTTAGACAAGAAAAGAATAATAACTTCAGATTTCTAAAATCATCTGTGGAGTACGTGATGAGAGAATGATCAATAATGCTAATCTACTGGAACACAAATTCCCAGAAAGAAATGTTTTATCATGAGTGATTCTTTAAATAATCAGCTTTATTTCTCAAAGTCCATGTTACTGTCATACTTAAAAAAGCACAAACACAAGGGAACAGGCACTGAAATAATCATCAAAACTACTGAATGATAACTGTACTTTGAGGGCTTCTAGGTGAAGGGCCCGTTACCATCTTCTCCCTCTGGCCACAAACCCAGAAGTGAGAATTGTCATTATATTATTGTTATACAAAGGGAAGAAACAACCCGTGCAGAACACCCCTCCCCCCCCATACTTGCAACACCGGAGATGTTCCAAAACACCGGATTACTTCTAGCATCTAAGAAGAGTTAATAGTGCATTTTAAAAATTATTTTCTCAGTGGGAATGCCATCAATTGTAACAGAAAACTGTTCACCCACTCAGTCTTTTCTTTACCATTCCCAAATTCCTCTGAACTTTGTTAATACTCTGCATTGACTATGTCAATCAAAGTTGCCCTGAACTTTAAGAATCATTAAATATTTTACAGCTAGGAAAAAACAGCAGGAAGGAAAGTGGAGGAGGATGCAAAAAACAGAAGGAAAACCAGAAAAAAATATGAGAACAAACACAAATAAAAGGTCCAACAGCAGAGCTCAAAAAGATACAATCACATTTCTCCACATCAATGGAAGTAACCCTACCGTTGAAGGACATCTCACAGGAAAAAGGCAAGTAGCGTCAACTTTCACCGGATCCCTGGTCCTTCCTTTTCCTGCCAACATGAAATATGTACGCAAATTGTAATGTCAGTGCTGGTTGGTTAATTTAACATTACAAACTGCAAAGCAGGTTAGGCACGCCATTGTTAGGATTGTACTTGAGCAACAGGTGACATGTGAAATATTACAAAAGATACAGATCAGGGAAATACTCCAAATCTTCAACAGTTTCCCACCAGAAAGATCCTACTTTTTTTCTGGAATTCTGCAAAATCCTTGGGGAGGTTTTTGTTGCTTACAGTCTCACTTTCACATTTCATCACTATTAGCTTTCATGAGAGGAAGAGAAAGGCAAATTAGTTTGTAGCACCTCTACCTCAAAGTCACCTCTGGACATCACTGAAAGCTAGACCCTTTAAAAAGCCATCAGCTCAGTAAACACCAACTATAGCCAATAAGAAATCACTCATGAGGAGGACATAGGATCTAATGAGGGCACAATAATCTTCCAATAAAATTCAGATCATGTAAAGTAAGGAATGCAAACTAACACTGGACCAGGGAAAAGGAAACAGAGCAAAAAAGCTAACGAAGCAAACTAGAGAAATACCAGAATTAAACATGGAATTTAGAAGACGAGGGAAGAGCTTACTGAATTTAGGTAAGTCATGTAATTTTGAAAGTAAAAATAAAGCTAGGTGAGAGACTGGAGAAAGAACTGAATGGATGAAAGTAATTACAAAGCATGTTAGTGAAATTCAGCTGGGGTTGATTTCACTACATCTCTGCACAGGATTCTAGAATTTACGGTAGTAAGTTCTGCAACCTCTCTTGAAACTTTTGATTCATCTAAATTGGAGATAAAGCCTGTAGACCATTTAAACATTAGACAGGATTTTGTTAGGTTTTTTAAATCATCCATTTTAGGGAGAGCTTTTTTTCAGAAGATTAAAGACTTCCAGGATTTGGTTCTTTTTTTCTAAGCAGTGTTTTTACCTTGATTAATGGGAACTAAATCTACATCAATTGACAAAATCTAGATAGACACCTTACCCAGCAGAATCTGGGGCCAATATACTTCATTCCCATTCTTTGATCCTAGAATAAGATCTTCTGCAGAGCTTTATAAATCTCAGACCTGTCACCACAGAGTTGAACTTGCCCAGTTAAGATAATCAAGCAGTCCAAAGGCAAGAACTCTTTGAGCAACTTGAAGCATAGTTGGCCCTTGTCTAACCTAAGAAATATATAATTCATACCATACACTCCGTGCTTGGCCCTCCTTTTGGAGATCATATCTCAAGCTAAACTCAAATAGATTTTTTTTCAGATAAACACAGAAATCCAAAAACCAAGTAATTTCCACCCTGCGACCTTAACACAAATCACACTCTTTTACTCAGACAAGTATCCGGAGAACTGCCTGAAGTAAGAAAACAGTCCCCAGATGAAACAGCCTTCAGCAAGCTCTGCTAAAACTGAAGTCGGGGCCAAAGCTTTACTATTCTACAGTTTCCCAACAGAGTGCAAAGCTTAATCCATAGAACTTAAAAGATGGACATACAATCTACCTGGGATAAGTCTGAATCAACCTGAAAGCTTCACCTGGCAGTCAGCTGTTCACTTATATCTTTCATACTTAGAAATGAGAAATAATGTATGCAAGTGATAAATGTAGCACAAAAACCTCAAGCCTCCCTTTCTCACAACACAAAGCTCTCAAGTTTGGATAATGGACCTTCTAGTGGGAAGGAGGCGCAATACATAAGATACAGGCCTACATGAACACAGACTTATACACACGTTTCCTTCCCCACTGTGGGCTTAACCACTGGATCTGCACAACTTGCAGGCCCAGAGTTTAAGATACTCCCTTTCCTCCAGGGCCACAGGAAATATAGGACCTGATTACCAATCATAAATGTACAAGGGCAAGATCTAATCTATCCTTAAGTCTCAAAAGCTGAAAATATTGTTATTTTTGTGGCAGAGTAACTAAGGAAAGCTCAGATCAGAAAGTGGTCCCTAAAACAATGCGTTAGCTTGAAACTCAAATTATCATTTTATGTTATCAAAAATAAACACCCACCAGAGCCCTCATTAGGATTTCAGCAAAGAAGATTTGGAGTAAAATATGCAGTAGCTTTTTCAGTGCTCACTTTGGAACAACTGCAGCTGTTTAATTCAAGTAGAAAATCCAGCATTTTTCGTTCTTTACTTTCAAGGATACCTCAGACAAGCAAAGACCTGACTTATCTATTGATAGCTCAGCCAGCTTTCCTAAACGAACTGCAAATAATTTTCTGAAAGCTTTGTAAAAGTCTACATATTTTTCAATGCAGTAAAAAGACAACGATCTTGAATTTCTTTTCCATCAGACATTTCCACATCAGTGAAATTGTGCAGCAGTAGGCAAATAGGAGATGATACAGTACAGGTGAGTGCACATATCTTCAGCAAAGAAGATACCGAGAATAATTTTTCCCTAAGATTCATCCCAAGTCTGAAGTGCTTTTATCTTCTTGGGAGTTCAGAGTCTGTTTAGAGTGTTTTTATGTTTTTTGAGGGGGCTAGGGAGACAGGGCTGGAAGGGTGAATGGGGAGTTATGTGCCTTGTAGAATGCAACAACATCACAGCTAATTACAGCCTATGTATTTAACAGAGACATGGAAATAAAAATATAAACAAGCTGCAAAAATTTACCTACCATTTAGAAAATACACCTAAATCTAATCCTAATAGACTCTTTCCAGCCTACTAACAGGAAGACACCCTACAGTGAGCCAACACGGTTAACTGCTGACGAAGAGCTCACATTTTATGAATCCAATGGATTTGTAACTGAAGCAAACAACACTATTTTACCCAGGAATTTACATCTGCAAAAAAGAATTTACAATGGGTCACTCAACTGTAGGGAAGATCTAAGTCTTATACCCATCAACTGGCAGTACAAGAACAAAATCACAAAAAACATGAATGAACTGAAGGTATAGAATTACACAAACAAGTGAGACCACAAGACACAAACAAATGCAGTAAAGAAATACTGAAGCCAAACAAAACCCTAATGTAATAGCCCACATACGAAGACAATATTGCTGCCAGAGCCAAGTAGCACCATGAATCTTTTGAGGCCATATGTTCTTCTTGTCTCCACCACCATCAAGAAGTATGGGAATTTCCAGCTCAAGTCCAGGTTGCAGTAAAATGAAATTCACTTGACAAAGAAATTTATTTTTAAAAAATTACCCAAGGAATTTGGAGATTCTTGCCACATCACCTATTTCCCATTGTTTTCATGCAAAGCTTCCCATTGAAAGCTTACCCCTAGGTGTATGGAGGTGTAATTTGGAGACAAAAGTACAAACAAAATTTGTTGCACAGATTTTCATTTAGGATTGACTTTAAGTATTGTAAGTTTATAAAGTCAGTATATTCCCATAAGCCTGTTTGTTAATGAAGCACAGACACAGATGTGTTACCGTTTGGTTTGTTCATACATTATTTATAAATAGCTTTAAAACTCTTACAATAGAAGCTACAACCAATAATCTCAACTAAGCAGCTGTCATCAGCAGTCAGCAGGAAGTCTGAGAAAACAGGCAGTAGCATTGAATCTTTTAAAACACTCTTCTACCACCTTCAACAATTATCTTAAACATAAATTATAGTCTCCCCAGTGACTGCTCCAAGGTGTGCTTTCTTCCTTTTTTCTTTTAATTCCTTTATTCAATGCCAAAAAATAAATACTTTTTTCCAAAAACCACCAAAAGCTTCACGCTTTTAAGAGCATCCCTGGAGAGGCTTGCTTCCTGAACTGCCCCTTTCACAGAAGAAAGTTCAAATTAGAGTACAGATAAATTTGAGATTTGAAATTGCTTAAAATAAATGAATTGTTAAAAAAAAGAAACTTTATTTTGCTTAGTTTACATTTCACATAAAATTCCTTTCCAGATCTTATTCAGCAAGCATAAATTTATCATCTAGTCAGTAGATTGAGATTCATGTTACCCGAGTTTAGTACTTTGTTTTGTCTCACACTTCAAGACTAGTTTTTCACATGTCAATTGATCTTTCTAATAAGGAAAGATCCCTCAGGATCTGTCTAATGAGGGCCACTTCATTGATGTCTGTGGAGCTTTCAGATGTCAAGATGAGCAAAGAAGCAAAAAAGGTAAACCCCGGGATGTCCCCACTTCATTAGTACCTGGGGACATTCCAGCAGCTTGTAAACTCAGAACATTATTGCAGTCCAAATAAGTGACTGCTATTTTTCAGACCACTACAACATAAAATACAAATTTACGTTGATGCCGTCAATTCTAGAGGTTTTTAAAAATAAGGCTTGAATGCGCACTTGAGAACTTAGAGGGCTTTGGACATGTAAAAGCTTAAAATAACCTCCTCCCTCCACAAATACCAATGCAAAAATAAACAACTGAAGTAGCACGTACTTGTATTATTTGTAATATCAAAACCAAGCAAAACCCCACATAAATTCAGCTACTGAACTGGCAACAGTTTTTTTACCAATGCATCAAAACCTGAATTTTAATATTTCACTACAGTAATCTAAAATAAGTTTTACAGAAGAAAAAGAAAGTAATCCCTTAGTTGCATACATTATCCAAAAAAAGATTTGCTGGTGTTTGTTGTGTAGGTCACGAACAAAATAGAAGCACAAATGTAAACTGAATCCAACTTCCGCATGCATTTTTAAGCCGGTCATTGCTGAGAACTGATGTCATATAAATTATCAGCCTCTTGCATTTGTAAAAGCACATTAAAAGAACAAGTAACACCACTGAAAAATAATTTCATCTTAGAGACATTATATCATGCATTTTTGAAAAGAGTATCCATTGAAAGTACAAAGTATTAAGGACTTACACGCAGGCCACTATATTTTTTTTATTTAATCATTATAGCAACAATAGTTGGAGTTTATATACAGCAAAAAAGATCAGAGAGCAGAAAGCGGTATTATCACCTACTGAGCAAGACAACATTTGCACATAGAAAAGGCATTCCACTCAGCTACTTGAACTACATTAGCACCACCTATTTGTGTCACTTAATTTGCAAACAGATTCTGAAGTGTCCAGTGGTAAGGTACTGCTGAACTGGCACTTCGAGGATCTGGAGCAGAAGTTAATACTTAGTTATATTATTGCCATAAGAAAACATGCAGACAAAGAGAAGACCAGGTCCATTTAACTCACTGTACAAGATAAGCTTGAGAACCAATTTTCCTTTTAATAAATATCTCGGAGATAAATTTTCCACAACAAAATCTAAAACGCACACACACAAAAGAGATTTTCAAACTCTATCTAAAGGTCAAGGCAATGCTCTGGTCTCAAAAGTATTTATAGATATAAATCATGTACATTCACAGCCACTGAAAACAGCATTTAGCTTTCAGGATCTTTCACAAATATTTTTCCACCCTCAACCCAGAAATGCCACAGTTTTCCACTGGTTACCACATTCATCCCCCACATAAAATAGAGGTTCCAGGCTTGTTTCTTAACACATGGAAGGCTTTTTAATTCCTCACACCATTTCCCTCCACATCAGCTAAAGCCACCACTCTTCCTCACACCGGGCTGCAGCAGGGGCCAGCACTGCAGTCACCCTCCCAAGCTGCACGATCTTCGTCTGGTTCTTTCTGCACCATGTATCCCCCAGCAATCCGGCTCCAGTAGCAGGGAGTGGATACATCTCACTAGCTCTGCACACAGACAGCACAGAACCGGCCACACGTACTCATCGGTTTCTTACTCTGAGTCTCACTTGTAACGCACTTGTTCCTTTGTAGTGTGGTCTATCTCCCCAGCTGAGAAACAAGAAGTTTCCTACATCACAAACCAAGGATCAACACCTGACAATCTACTAAAATACTTCAGAAATCTATGTTCCCTGTAAGAGAATGAAAACAAGAACACTGAAAGCTTGTTCCTAAGGCAGACATCCTGTAAAGGACTGAGCTCCTTCACCAATAGCACAGGTCCTTTAGAAACAAAAAGAGATCAAGTTGCTGGCAAAGCCATTGTGAGACACATTAAATATGGCTCACGTTAATTAAAATAGCGAAGAAAAATTTGTGATTTACTGAGGACTCCTAGCTAGTTTTAGATTAAAATGACATACTGTGGGTAGCAAATCAGCATGATCTGGTATTACACACTTTCAAACTATTTAATGAACCTTTTTATTGCTATTATTTGTAGTTTGAAAAATAACTTATAAAGGATGAAGTGTTTGAAAGCATGATATTTAGTCAAAGAAAGCTTAAAGCCTGACAATAACTCTGAACTCCTTGCACATCCATCACATCTATCATCCCAAAGATGAGTAAAAGAAGAGATCATATGATAAGCAAAGATGAGATGGGAGAAGATGCCCATCCTGTGGGAGAAGGAGAGGAGGCAGGGGAAATTGGATTAAACCAGCTCACTTACATTTTTTTTTTCATAGAAATTGCTAATTAAGCACTGCAGGTTAACATAACAGCTGTTCTTCAGTAACTGGATTCTACACAAGATACTGCAAATGGTTCAAATTTCCTGTTTGGTTGGTTTTTTTAAATATAGAAGCTTCACTATTAGCATAAATAACAGCAACACTGCTAAAGCACAACTTCACTCTCACACTAAAGATACTTCACACTAACATTGAACAAACAGGCAATGTAGATCCTACAGTTCACATAAGCAAACCAATGAATCAGGAGAACGGGTAGGTAAGAAGAAGTAGCTGTTTCAAGTCTTCTGCCTGAACTGCCACTCTAAAGCCAACAGGAGGTCAGGAAATCAACTCAAAATCACTTCTGAAGCAGGTCTGAAGAGCCTTCCCTAGGGAGGAACTCCAATCCATCCAAAAGCTGAAGGAAACCAAAACTACTCTCAGAACAGCTGAACTTCTTCCAACACAAGTGCACGAGTAGAAAGTCTAAAACTGGCACCTCACGATTCTGGTCTCTGTAAAAATCACACAGTAACTTAATTCTTGTATATGTTTATGTATTTTTTTAACTGTTCTGCTTGTTCAACACGCCTGCTGTATCTTCTGTGGGAATAACACAGCAGGTAAAAGTGCTTGTAACGTAACGTTAGATAATTCTAATTCTTGCCAGTCTGGTTCTCCATTAATCTTCTCCTACATCCTACGCATCAACAACTGTAAACAAACTGAGATTTCACAGAAATCTGATAATCGCATCTTTGAAGTGTTTTCATGTCATGCAAGCTTAAACCAATGTCTAATCAGCTTTTCTGAGAAGGCAAAATAATCTGTGAACCTGTGAAAAACTTTCCACCTGGGTGGCTGGAAAGAAGAATGCTGATTTTTGCCTTCGTTATTTTGCTGACCTCTACTATGTAACAGGCATTTTGCACCAAGACCTGGAAATAAGAATCAGACACTAAAAAGAAACCATGTATGACATCTTTGGGTAAGATGAACAGTTATCTTGGAACATTTCATGGATAAATTCATGTCAAGATCTTTGGAAGCCTGTATGTGCCAGTTCCCCTAGATCACTGTAACACCTAGAACATTATATGGTATAGAACATTATCAAATACACAAATGTCTAAGCCAGGTATTCGAATTCCTACACTCTAAAGAGCAGTG
>VZSC01000926.1:182775-256212 GCA_013398225.1 Steatornis caripensis | reverse complement strand
TCTCTGGAGATATTCAAAACCCGCCTGGATGCATTCCTGTGCAACCTGCTCTAGGCTAACCTGCTTTAGCAGGGGGGTTGGACTAGATGGTCTCTAGAGGTCCCTTCCAACCCCTACCATTCTATGATTCTATGATTCAAATCACTTGAAAAAAGCATATGCCTGATAATTCTCTAAAGCTAACCCATTTGCCCTGTATTCCTAAAGCAAGCACAAAACTTTCAATAAAAGAAAGTCAGCTTCCAGAATTTCTCATTCAAGTTGGTAAGAAGGGAATATGCTATTATTAATTAAGATGAGACAAAAAGGTTTTACCCATTTGGCATGGAAGTATCCACTCCCTTAAAACACTGACAGGTGTTCAGTGAAACGTTACGCCATCTATGCCATTTACTGTAGTCTGCTGTCAAGATCTCCAGCAAACCTCATTACCTCTTCTGGCAGTTCCACTACCATACTGAAAGCTTATCTGATCAGCACGTAACATCTTGTTCTGCAGTATGGCTGGGTAATGCGAGGCCAATGCTGCAGCCCTCATTTTCTGTTTCCCTGCTTTTATTAGCATCTCTCTCAGTCCAAATGTTTCAAAGATAATAGTTACATCATTGTTTTCAAGCAGATATTTAAGCATCTATACAAATAGGATTTACACAAATAATTTTACAGGTCTATGGTTGGTATGCTTAAGACAGCCTGATAGTTACAGGTGAAGCGTCCTTGGAGATTATGTAGTTGCTCTCTCGTTTTCTTGCAACACGACAGCAGAAGGTCTTAGTACTCCTCCAGCTCTTGGAGACCCTGTCTTTGACAGGATCTTGACCTCCAAAACCTTGGAGCAAACGCAAAATTATCCTAGTATTTTCATAACTTCCCATTAATTCTGATCACTTGTCACAAAGTGTAATCTGTGTTAGGCATAAATGTATTATTATAGGAATAAGACATACAGGTTTGGCAGAGCCAAGCTGAGTAAGAATGAAATAGGAGGCATTTTACAAAAGCTAGATTAATTTCAAAAAAAAATCTTTCCAAAAATCTTTTTCTACCTTTTCAGAAATCACTGTATACGGAAGGAGGAAGTTTTCAGACACCTTCTCAAAATTAATCAACTTAGATCAATGCTAAGTATTTCTAAATATTTACTAACCTTTATGGTCAAAGTCCTTCTCTCAGCTACCCTGTTTTACCTTCAATGTTTTTCTTTATTTGTTAAAGCCATGATACAAGCATTGCAAGGCTTAGAAACTGATCTTAAGAAAGAACACAGATAATTGATTTAAACCTCAGTTTCGGCCAGAATTCAAAGATAATGTTCAGACAAGTCATATATCTGTACATACATAAGATGAGGTCTGCAGCAGCCCAACTACATCAGTCACATGAGAAATAAGGTGCAAGCATTAATCAGACTTGTGAGCACAGAAACAATTTTTATGACAAAAATTGTCTTTTCACAAACAGCACACTCTACAGGTAATGGATTGAACAAACTGTAGCAGCAACAGGATGTTCTAGCTGCATTTATCCTACTGCTGCTACTAGAGCAAACTTCCCCTTATCCAGACTCACCAACAGAATGATAAATAATTTAAGAGTTTTCTAAATTTAAATATGTTAACTAGTGGTGTGGTATTAACTTGATCCTATCAATAAAAGCCATAGAATAGAGACTTTTTACCAGTATAAGCCAGTATTACATGATAGTAATCCCTAAGGAGGAATAATTATGCCAAAGTGAGAATTTTCAGTGGTGTAGCTGCATTCAGAAGTAAAGAAAACATTTCCCTAATATAAATATGCTGTCCTAAGAAAGGTAGAAGTAGGGAAAACATGCATTTCAATACAGCGGAAGTAATGCCCCATTTAACAAGGTGCTTCAAGTTTCTCAAAGGAGTTGTTTATTTGTAACACAAAACACTATCACTTCGTGTTTCCATTACGTTATCTGTCATTTATCTTTCTGAAAGAAATCTGTGTTGTCAATATCCGTTTTACTGCTCAGTAAATTGTCATTACACATGCCATTACGTCTATATTTTGTTATTTCCCTGGTATACTTGCCACTTCTTATATATTTCTAATGGTGATATGTACTTAAATTCACAAACAAAAGAATCACATAAGTAGCCATTTCGCCTAGGCAGCCTTTTCACCAACAATTAGCATTTCTCTTATTCAAGGTTAAATAAATTATTTGCAAAACAAATTATGTGTACATTGGACTTACTATTTCGTTTCTTCGGAAAAGGACTCAGGTTTGTTTGTTTCATTTTAAAGGATGATAAAAGTTCTTAGCCCAGGGCCTAGCAATGGAAATCAGCCAAAAACACTTAACCTGGAATCACTTACACACCTTCGCCCAAAGCACTGAAATCGATTTACCAAATAGGATTTTAACATATCTGCAGCCATAGGCAGAGTCTAGAAGTTATTTCCATCCATTATAAAAAAAACAAACCTCCAAGCCAGCAATCTCATATGATACATAAAACCACTGCATTAAAATTCAAGAGCGCGTCTCTCTTAGGCTTTTAGAATATCACTGATCCCTGAGCTTCAGATAGCTTCTCTCCTGCACACATTTCACATTGTTTCAGACAGCAGAAACAGTTTGAATTTCTTCAAATATTGTTCCGCTTTTCAAATCCCTACGGTGACCTTGTTCCAACTGACGCTGCAAATTTAGAATTGAAAACCAGTTCTGAAACCATCACACCCATGCCTCATGTCCCTTCTTCAGTCTAGGGGAACCCTGCTTTGCGAGGAAAAGTAGCAGTGGCCTAGATCCATGTCTCATACAGGGGAATGATATCTTTACCATTTGAAACACTGAAAATGAGAGTTTCACAGAAACGTTAGCCTAAAAGCATCCTCCACGTTCCTTCAGGACGACAAACAGACTGTCAAAGCAGAAAAAAAGAACTAATCGCTTCTGCTCATTCTGTTGCAAACAAGAAAAAACAGCATAAAAATGCTGTATAGACTAAAATGTTTTTCAATACTCTTCAAAAGTTACCTTCCTAACAAAAGCCTGAAGAGAACCATGCCACAATGGTTTGTTGGTACAAAATCTAAAGTTATTACTGATATTTTTAACGTCTTCAGTTCTTTTGAAGCACCATTTTGCCACTTTTTTTTCAAACACCACCACCTCTACTCCCCCAAATGATAAAATTCATCAAATCCTTACTGATGGCCTCAAGAGGAGTCTACTTTTGAAGTAAATATACATGGAATTCAGTTGTTACACAATATAATAAAACTAGTCTAAGTAACATTGCCTTCTTATTTATCTTCAAAATACTGTGGGTCCATCACTCTGCCAGTGCCATTCCTGTTTCCCATGTTAACATCATGTTGAAGTGAAGAGAATCTCTTTCAGAGAGATTCTGATGAAGGTGTTCTAAGGGGGCACTGTAAAAGTCAAGAATAAGTCAGTCCTATAGTTCTGAAGAATATTTCAGATCAGTACATGTTTGTGAGCAGTCAGATTTCAGAAGATTATTTGTATTTATATGTTAAAGTTTGTCAAGGCTTTTGTCTTGCTTGATAAATGCTTACTGTCTGTAAATCAAATGCCTGTAAGAGCTGTATTTACTTACATTCTCTGTTCCTGCCTTCAAGCCTGCTTAAGTAAAAGAGTCTTGAAAACACACACTTTGTTCCTGTTGAAAAAAGTAGTAGTATTGACCCATTCCATCTTTGTAATTCTACACATAACAAGCCAAGTAGAGTNATCAAATGCCTGTAAGGGCTGTATTTACTTACATTCTCTGTTCCTGCCTTCAAGCCTGCTTAAGTAAAAGAGTCTTGAAAACACACACTTTGTTCCTGTTGAAAAAAGTAGTAGTATTGACCCATTCCATCTTTGTAATTCTACACATAACAAACCAAGTAGAGTCACAAAGAGAAAAGGAACTATTCCTTCAAGTGCTTTAATGAAGTAGAAGAAAGCATAAACATCTCTCTCTGGATGCCTCGTGTGGAACATGGGAAGTAACATGAAGAAAAAACACAAGAAACTTGAAAGCTTAGTAAGGCATTTTGTGTCCTGTCAGAAAATGGCTGCTACATAAATGTTATTGCCCTAAGGGAAACCTGCATTTTCTTTGCTGTTTTTGTTTTCCATCATGCTTTCCTGCTAGAACGACACCTTCCAGCAAAGCAGAGAGTCAACAGGCTCCTATGTATGGAGAACGAGCATACAACAGGAACAACAAACGCATCCAGGCTGCCAGATAGAGTGTGTACATTGGTTAGAATTCATTGGCAGAACCTATCTGTCCGCATATTGTTAACTTCTACTTACAGGCTAATAAACACTTACCACCAATTAAAAAAATCTATTCCATTTTTAAGGTGCTTATTTGAGATCAAGAAAGATGCTAAGAATCACAAAAATCACACTCTTAAAGTAAATCAAGACTGCTTATGCCTTAGACAACAGGGCACTCATAATATTCCAAACCGAACTTATCATCACTGCAGGGTGAGGAAAGGGGTGCCTGTACAAGAGATATACTCCTGAGGATATATACCAAAGAACATGGGAAGAGGTACAACCACAGCAAAACTTCAGACAAAGAGTAGTTTGATTAACAGCCCATTGAAATCAATGGAACAACAAAAGTAGCCTAAATGTCAGATATTGAGAAATTGCTCAGAAGTTAAATGGTATCATTTCAAGTACAACTGCAAGTTTAAGAAGAAATGAGAACAAGCGCATGCCTTGTACTTCTTCCCGAGTCAGGTTAACTTAAAAAGCTTACCAAAACAGCACACTGACCACAATGCTCATTGCATGTGCCGAGACAAGCAACCCTAACCAGCAAGTCTAAAAATATGGTAACCACCAGCAGCAGAAGAGAGGTAAGTAGCCTCTCCCAGCAGTACAGAAAGCTCTAGAAAAGGTCATCAGTTCACAGCCGCAAGTCATCTAAACTTTCCCATAACTCTTCAGTGCAAACCACTGCAGCTACCGAAGACATTCTCTTTCCAGCTGAACAACTTGAAGGTTTCCCGTTCTCCTATCTGCTGAAGCCTACCGCATTATTTCTGAACAGCACAGAGGTAATTTACATTCTGTATCAGAGGATGACATAACAGCATTTGGTATGTTTTTTGAACGGTCTTTTTTTTTCCCTCCAATCTTTTTGAAGAAAAAAAAGCTCTGCTAAGTTTTTTAGTTGCTGGATCAACAGGTGACAGAGATGAAATCTCTAGCTGAGGTGAAGGAGAGAAAGTTATGAGAGGGGTTTCAATTGGAAGTAATTTTCATTATATCACATTGCTGGCAGATTTAATGATACTGCTACTTGTAGGGAATAACATGATTTTTTTTTTTCAGCACAAAAAAGGTAAATTCTTTATTCACAGCGTATTTGATACCAAATGGATACAGGTAGGAGAACCGATCATGAAGTTCACTTAGGCAAAACAAAGGTTAAGTTTCTTCTGACAACACTGGGTATGTGCTGCACCTCTGAGCTGTTTATAGCCATGTATGTTTACTTTAGTAGAAAAGAAACCAGGCGTGTATTTGTTTTAAATTATTTGCAAGCACTTGCTGTGCAAAAGTGCTACCTCTCCTGCTAGATACCACTGGAAATTAATTTTAGCAGATTTTTCAAATTAGCCAATGAGATGAGAATTAATTCATAGCAATGGCTTCTGGTTCTGCAAGTTTCTTGTTTCTCTGGTCACTATAAGATAACTCCCTGCAACTTGTTAGTATCTGCAATCTATTAGTATTAGATTTGCTAATATTCTTATTTCAGTGAAAGCATGCAAAATTAATAATTCAATTAGCAAACTAAGTTGCACTTGATCACTTCGCTGCTATTTGGCTCAGACTGTGAAATCTATGGGAACAGATTTAATTGTGCAAATCATTTATCCTTTGTTACCCATTCCTTTATGTAGGTGTGGTATTGACAATAAGCAACTCTCCAAATTTCATCTGAAGAAGCAAAGACAAAAGGCAAAAGGCATGAGCCATAGCATTAAAATTTCCTATCATATAAGGAAAAATTCTTCACAAAGAGAACAATTAGGTACTGCAACAGGTAGCCCAGAGGGGCTGTAGAAGTTCCGATGCTTAGAGATGCAGGAGTTACTATTAGTCCATCTTGTCCCAAATAGCACTGGTGCAACTGAACTAACTGTATCTGGAAAAAAGTCAGTCAATGAAAAGAATATTCTTGAAACTATTTGACTATAATGATCAAAGTATGATAGAAACAACCGAATGGCAGCTTTGAAAAGAAAAAACAATAACTATATTTCATCTAACTCAGGCTTACTTGGTGTCAGCACTTTAAATAACACAGCAAAGGTGCTGACAATAGTTCTGTTAACATTACTGTGAAAGCTACTAAAACTAAATGAGTCTTTAAAGACTGCTTATATTTAACTGATGGCCTGAATTGCAAATCTAAAAACAAGACTCTACCCACCATATCCCAATTTTCAGTGCATTTGGCCTATGTACAAACAAAGCAAACTAAATGGAAAAGCAAAGTCATTCTTCTTGTGAGAGAAGGAAAAAACCCCACCAGTGACTGCCCATCTTGCCAAGTTTCTAATTCAAAATTCTTTTCAGAATATTCCCCATTTACTACCAGTGCAGTTAAACTGCAGCTATTAAGACCTCAAGCACTTTTATCTTCTTCAGAAATACTGAAGTTCATTTAGTATGTTACATTGCAATCTATATTACGACAATTGTTATAAAAGCAGGTACCTGCTGAAAATATCATTTAAGACAAAATTATTGTTTAAGTGTTTACAGAACAGTCAACATAAGAATTATTTATTCTCATAATCAGAGAGAAAACAGAAATAGTAAAGAGAATATCCAGTAGACTTCAAATACTGAATTGTCCTAATAACAGTTGTGTGCAACTCTTGCAGCCTTCTGGACAGTACATGTTTCTTTTCCACTTAGCTTTACTTGTACTCACTGTAGTGGAAATTATGGCTTCCACTACTCCTGCTGAATTATGGACGTAGACCAGAGGGCCTGAGAACAGTCTCACAAGTTTAGAACTCAGCTCAAAGCATGAGAAGCAACTGGAACAAGAAGTGGAATACACAGCCTCCTCAGCATAACATTTCTATATGTGCATCAAGAGCCAGATTACCTACCCCTGTGAATAAACCCCAGCAATGCCACCCATTCCCAAGGCTTCTACCATGATTTCTCCCACAGGGTTCATTCGTAATACATTCTCCGCATCGCAGTCAGCACTGTCGGACTGTACTTGCAATAAAAGCCTTTTCCTAACTGCACACGCTTTACTACCCCTTAAGGGAGGAAAAGTGCCACGGCCATCATTAAGAAGCCACTTGCAAATTTCACGATTCACTATGAAGAAACTGGCATTTTAGGCAACATTATGCGGCAACTTATAAATTTCGCTTTTCCTTAGAAAACAAAAAGCACAGAGAAGCACTATTTAGTAGCAATGTGTAAATTTAATCCTCTGGTGTAAGAAAATAATCTCTGATTGCACCACATAGTTCATATAACATGGCAACTACCTGTTTTATTATACCTGAAGGTATACTGGAGTTACTTTCTTATGCAGAGAAAAATTTACAAGTTGTTGCTTAATGTTACCTTTTGGTATTCCCTTGTAAAGGGCTGAGAAATTTACACAGTGTTTCTGAACACCACCACTTTCATTCTGTAATGGAACACGAAACAACTTCAAGTTTACCCATAGGTCTCATGGTATAGTGCACAATTTTGTCCAACTCTAAGGTCATTATTTTCCCCTTCTAGAGCACTAGAGTAAGTTTTTCTTTCTTCTGAACATTTAATCTGATATTTTATGCTTTCTGTTGATATAATAAAGAGCTTAAGTACCAGAAACACTACCATTTCCATTCAGTGTAATTAATCAAAGTTCAGATGGGGGGCATATAAAAATTAAAAATAAAAGCAATGTTTCAAAACGCAGTAAAGTTACTGCTCCTAAAAACCCTGAAGAACAATAATTGGATAAAACTGGCACAACAGCCAAATGGAAATACTTCCTCTCAACCAGAAGAAAGATAAGTTAATTTTTAAAATGCTAAATAAGACATTGTAATAACTCAATAAAACACAGGCAGCTAAAACGTAATAAAGTAAAAAGCATAAAACTCCACTGTCTTTTAATACCAAAATAAAGAAAACCAGAGTAACAGCCAAACCCCAGTGACAGATGAACTTTCAACCAAGAAATAAGGCACACTTTTAGTTGTTTTTTCCTCTATGAAGAAATTTCTAAGCAATACATGCTTATTATCTGAGAGTAAAGTCTATAAGTCAAGACAACGCCATGTAGCAGTCACATGAATGGTATACTAAAGCCACCGAAGTATTTTCTCTTAACCACAAGCAGATTATAATTGACAGTGCAAGAGATTAAAGGCCATTTTATTACTTCTCAGCACCATTCTGTCCTTACAATGCTGTAATTATGACTGGTCAAGTAGATCTTTAATTTGCACACCTCTTACAAACACTGATTATCTGTGTTCTGCAGACATCTGCAAATACATACATCAAAGCTGCCGACTTTCACAGAATGTTAACCAGGGTCTATTGTTCTTATATTCTTTTTAGTGTTGAAACTCAATGCTTTAGGTCTATAAACAAGTCCACTTAGTCATTTTCTTACAAGTTATTCATGTAGAAACTATAATGTTCTGTTCTCCCCAGAAGCTTATAATATATCACACAGATAATAGCATTTCAAAAGATTAAGCATGAAATACAGGAAACGCCAACAAAATTCAAAGTATATCTGAGTCATCACTGGAGAAATTCTGTTATTTCTTAAAGAGTAAGTAGGAATGCATGGGGGGAAGGGGGAAAACCACTGAAAACACCCCAAAAACCAAACAAACCAAAACCAGAAAACGAAGGCAAGTTTGAAAGAATAGATGCTTGTAAGCACTGTGCAAGCATACATCCCTCTCCACTGAGAACTGTCACTTACAAGGTACTTCTGATTTAAAAAAAAAAAACATTCCATAAAAATACCTTTGTATGGTAGAAATAAATTTATATTCTTAAATAAAGTCGGTTTACTACTCGGAAATAGTAATACTTAGAATAAACACAGACTAGGATAAATGGAAGAATATCTCTAGTAGCTGACATAAGAACTGAATATGAAGCAACACCAACGAGCAAACCAGGTGTTTAAGCCTTTGAACTATACAAACTGACATCAGACACAAACAGTATGCCACAAAGTATTAAACACAAACTACACTAGAATTAATCTCACATACACCCCATAGAGCATAAAGCTCCACTTAAGTCTCCTAAAACATGCAAAACACTTACGCAAATGAAGCCCTGCGAGAAGACTTTCCCCAGCTAGTGAGACAGAGTACCATATTCTGAGCTTCTGCACCAGCTTGTCCTCTCCTGAAGGCAGAAAGCCTTTTCCAATTATTAGGATATTTGAGAACTAGAACATTTTTTTTTGAGGTTGAAAGATTACCCACGTAGCTTGGGAACTGCATCACTGGAGGTTTTGGAAAAGAAATTCAATAATAGAGGCAATGGCCACAAATTCTTTCTTAGGCAATTCAGCTGAGTATTAAGCATGGCAGTAGATGAATATCTTTAGAAATTTCAGTAAACAAACTCACAGTGGACTTGATCTATTGTTGGCAATAAGCATGCTTTAAGCAGATGTTTGGACCAGATGACATACAGAAGTCCCTTCCAAGAAACAGGCTGCCCAGCCAGGCTGTGGAATCTCCTGGTCCTGGAGATTTTTAACATCCAATGGGCAAGACTCTAAGAAATCTTATTTCAAGTCAATGTCAGCTCTACCTTGTGCAGGCATTGGACTAAGATCCAAATATAACATGAAGCTCATCATTTATAATCTTCAATATGCCATTGAGCCTACTTTGTCCCTGGCTATGCTTAGAGACATGCCAATTCATGTTAGCTGCACAAGGTCTATAATGCCTAAATTCGATGCAAGAGATGAGATTTAGCACACAGATTGTGAACTTTCTGCCTGAACTTACGCAGCTCCTCAGTGTCAGAGCTCAGAAAGAAAAGATCTTCCAATGTGCTAAAGCCTCTTTAGCATACAGTATATTAATACAAAAGTAGTAAATGTAATATTCAACTATTCATTTGCTATTCCATTAGTTAATAAACAATGTAGAAAAAGAGCACAGCAACTTTTAAAATTGCAATGATCACTCTGTAAACTCAGTTAGAAATTGGAAAAATAAAATTTTGCGTCATTTATGTTAAAGGAGACCTAGATCTTCGGCACAGTTTTGAACTTCTTTAGCTCTGAAGTCATTCTTTGAGCAAGCAGGCATTAGTAGCAATACAACAATTACTTATACTTACAATAAACTCCACTACTTTGCCAATTATCTCAATAGAGTTGCATCGGTGCCAATGTCTGAAGAGAAAATGTTCTCAGTGATCAACACCTCTGACAAAGCATCTCATCGTGCCAGGATACAGAGCAATAATTGTAATTTAATAATGTTGTCTGCGGTGCCCAGACAGCAGCTGCATGCATCGAGAATAAGCAAGAGCTTAAATACAAGCAAAATGGCAATGCTGCAACGACTAATAAAATGTCCTTTCTTTTCTGTTTCTGGTATGGTAGGCAGGGCTAATACTGAGGCCCAGAGACGAGAAAGATCATTCAAAACAGTGAATTAATTTAACAATCTCGTTGTAAGACTTTGAAAGAGAGCAAAACAATTAAAAAAGCTAAGCACAGACGACTCATCCTTTCTGCCTATCTGGCTTTAGATAAATCAGTTTAACACTCATGACTAAACACATACATGTCACTTCACACACCAAGTAAACAATAAATTAACTTCTGGCACAGAAACAAAATTAAAAGTACCCAGAAATCTTCAATACCCAAATAAACATTACTCAAACAACTGAGTTTAGAACTCACTTCATTCAAACCCTGAGAGATTGGAAAAAATTGGTTTGAGAGAAAACTTGTGCCTTACTTTTCACTTATCTATTCTGTGCTGCAACTGCAGTGTACAATCTTTTTCTTTTTAACCAATTTTATGTTCTTTTAAAATATGAAAAAAGGTTAAAGGTCTCATTAAAATGAATCTCATTGTCTTCACTGCAGATTATCAACATGACCACCAAACTAAATCACCAAACTCTACAATTTCTGAACTTTCTGTATCTCTAAATAATGACAAACTTTAAACCTGTTCAATTAAATGCAGCATAACAGGAGATACTTTTCTAAAATTGTTACTGACTTTTTTGTATATGTAATTGTTTTATACGAGTCACTGTATTTTGAAGAAATTACATCTTTTCCACTCATGTTAACCATTATCTGTTCTGACACCCATTTAACTGGCAAGGATTCAGCCACTCATTCTAAATAATTCCATTTACTATGCGTTAATAATTTTTAAAGTTTTTGCTGTCTCCTATCTGAGCATCTTCAGGGTAACATCAACTGGTTTTCCCATTCCTACCTGGCTTAGAATAAAATCATGACAGAACACAATGCCGCTTTTGAAACTAGTAACAAAATCTCATTGGAAACGGTTCATTAAAATTGCAAAATATGCATTGTATCTTTCCTGTTAAGTCGGTATCTACATTATTAAAGGCACACATAAAGACACTAAGTCCAATTTAAACCACAACTTTTAATAAAATTNTAACAAAATCTCATTGGAAACGGTTCATTAAAATTGCAAAATATGCATTGTATCTTTCCTGTTAAGTCGGTATCTACATTATTAAAGGCACACATAAAGACACTAAGTCCAATTTAAATCACAACTTTTAATAAAATTCAAGTGTTGAAGTTCTTAATATGGTACCTGACAATATTCACAAAATACAGAGGGCAAGGCGTACCTTATTTGATTGTGAAACAGACTAATTCAAATAATTCATTAAATTTAAAATTAATTTTGGTATAGCAACATGCAGTCTCTCCAAATATGAGGTTAACTCATTTAGTGGAAAATATTGCAGGAAAATATTTTGTGAATCCAGTTCTGCAGTCATTCTTATAAACAGAGACACTCACGTAATCCAGTGGGCACACAAGTACATAACACATGAACCCAGTCTTAATATTGTAAGTTCTTTATCAAAACTTCCTCAAAACATTCCATGATGCTAAAGTAACAAACTAGATAGTGGTAAGACAAAGAGGGGGAGGGGGAAATATCCCCTTGCTCCATTATTTATATTCCTGTAGAACCGAGTCCTTCTATACCAGCTTCCTATAATCATTTATATACGGACTTATTTTTACCCATGAGATTAAGTTCTAACAGCTTTACGCAGTAGGGGCAGAGGGAACTCCACTATAGGTAAGTAGACGGCTCAAGTAATGCAAACAAGTACTGTCGAAAAAAGATTTGTCAGGTTGAAGAAAAGTTCATACAATTTTTGAAATAGACATTAGTGAGCACATTTATTAGTATGGATGCATTCCTGTGCACCCTGCTCTGGGCACACCTGCTTTAGCAGGGGGGTTGGACTAAATGATCTCCAGAGGTCCCTTCCAACCTTTACCATTGTGCAATTCTGTATTGGGTACCTGCTGATGACGTTTCCTAACATTAGAGTTGGTCAACACTGCCAATAGAGAACATGTTCAGTATACTTACAGACAGAAAACCAAATCATTTTGAGGTCTGGAAAAAGCAAACCGGCTACAAATACGTAGTAATACACATGAAGTTTTACGCTTAGGAGCCTATTAACAAAATAACTTAAATGCTTTTCAATTGCAAACAACAGAAGAGATGTAAGACCAGGATTTATTACAGGACAACGCTGAGGTATTTTGGTACACTCACGAGAAAATGTTTTCAAACCTTAGAATGCATGAAAATCCCTAACCCAACAGTAAGTATTATACTAGGCCCACTGGTATACTAGGCCCACATGATATCAGGACTTTTCCACCCAGTCCTGGATTGCTAAATTGAAGAAAAGTTCGTAAATTCAGAGAAAGGCTGTTAAGATCATTAGATGAACAGAGGATCTCACAGATTCCAGCTTCAAAGTGCAATGTAAAAGCAACTAGTTTGTATACAAAGGGTTTGTCAAAAGTATATTCATATTTGCAGAGATAATCTCCAAGTTCTGCAACACCTAGTACAGATTATCCTTCTTAATTTAACATGATCTATATGTAAAAAGTAACAAACATACATTGTTGCAGTGTATTTTCTGCCTGGTTTTTCTTCTTTCCCCCTACTCCCACATTTATTTATTTTGTTTTCCCCTATGGGGGGGACTGTGGCAAACAGAGCCCTTCGCAAGAAAACTGACAGAAGTGGGATAAGCTAACTCATAACCCAGAACTAACACGTTACCACGAAAGTTTCCAGACATGTTATTTCCTCTCTTAAAATCAATCTGCATTATTTTTCATTACCTTGGTTTTGCTAATGCAAAACACTTGGGTAGTTAAGAGTACTGCTGATGGTAGCGATAATCATTCTGCACAAAATTAATCTCAGGGGCCCTCAGAGTATTGCAGATTTACCAGCGTGAACACCTATCCCATTTCGCCTAGCAGTCTTAATTTAAGCACTTAGACACACAGACAAATTTTACTTGTGACAGGTATTCAAAGTGTGGCATCTTTTCAGAAATTACAACAAATCACACTTAAGCACTGCTTTCAAGTAGAGGTAAGAGCACAAAATTTACATATGTATTTGACAGTTTTGTAAGAAAATCATACAGGTATGAGTTGGATAGTGCAAAAGCAAAACAGTATTTATTCAGTGTTTCTTTTGCTACAGAAAGTAGTTTTGAGTCATTCTTTTTTTTCCTTCCATCTTTTTTTCAGCACTCAGACTCAATCTCTGCTTCTTTGAGGGGATCTATCAGTCTAATGTGTCTGTGTTATAACCCCTAGGTTCCAATCGTTACAATAGGCAGATCCAATTTTATTGATATATGAAAGACTACAGATACACTTGTTTGAGAGGAGACAAGAAGCCATTTGTTTAAAATAAAGTTTACTCAACCTGCCAAAAACCGAGGTGCTTCCATTGTGTCTTACCTATGGTTGGCCATTTCCACAAACTCCTGGGTAGACACAACTTTGACTTAATCCCCTGTGTTCTACCAGTAGCAAGTTGCCAATATCTTGCTTGTTTCAGATACAGATACTACTAAATATAGCTTATGGTAACTCACTATACCACTTAACTTCCCTCTATCTTTCTCAGCATCACACGTAATCAGGACCGATTTCTCAGTTTTGGCAAAGCTGACAGGTCAGGACTTGGGGACGATGAGAAGACATTGACAACTCGGGTAAAAAGTGTGTTTCAAGGCTCACTGTCTCACTCCCTTCCATCTAAGGTTCATCTCCCAGGAAACCCAAATGCATGAGCATTCTTCATTAAAATAGCAAGAGTGCAATAATTCTCAGTTTAATGCATTCATTTCCATATTATTCACTACATAAAGACATTGCTCAATAAGAACGCACAGACTAAATTCATCAATAAGATAATGTTAAGAACTTCAAACTCTTTCAAAAAGCGCAAAATTTATGATTATTTTTGAGATACCTGAATTCCTGTTCCAAAAGAAATAGAATGCTCCTTCCTTAGTATGCAGCACAGTCCAACTCTTTTCAGCTCTGTCAGTTATTCCTGTTTTTCTTTGTTATTCTCCAAATTATTAGAAAAGCATCACTTCAGGAGCTAGCTATTCACACTACGGTATCTAAACTCCCACCGTTGCTGTTGTAGCAAAGCATGCTCCATATTCAAACCAACAGCAGTAGTCAAGTTACTAATGTGAAAACGCAACCCCTATTTTTTGTTAAAAACATGAACCTCTACTTCCATAACACTTACAGAATCTGTACTAGTCTTCTTATCACTTTTATAAAGCTTTTGAACATCGACAGCATTAACCAATTAATCTGACATTAACTAATTAATCTACTGACCAAAGAGAGAGAAACCGGCACCGGGAAATCATTAGTTTGGAGGTTAAATTAATTAAAAATAGTACAGTAGTGACAGAATTTAATCTCATACTTCTCATGAGAGCATGGAATCACTCACAGCTGCAGCAGTTTGTGATAAATCCACAGAGAGATTTCATGATGGGAGTGAAATTCATTTGTGACACCCCTAAGATTATATGCTCACTTAACAGTACCTATATTGAACTACATTAAAAATACATAAATTGAACAACCCAAAATAATCTATCATTTGAGCTGGCATATGATACATGCCCTTCAATATCAAGACACAATTATTTGCATGAAAAACATTCAGGTGATCACAACATTCTTTACAGTCTGTCTTTATCTGTGTGAATACAGTTCCTTGACTAGTTTAAGTTCATTCTTTATATCTACTTTTATCATGATAGCTTTTAATCCAACAACTTGAAAACTGGAGAATGACTCTAAAACATAGTCGAGACAAAAATCTACATGTGCTTGAGGGAAGAAGGAAGAGAAAGAAAGATAAACAGACCTGGGGACAGACAGAATGAGGCTATCGCAATACTAAATTTCAAAAATACAACTACTAAGTAACAGAGCTGTAGATAGTTACCCAACTCAACAAGAAAGATGGGCACCTGAAAGTCATCCGTAGTGTATGTAAGTACACTGAACAATACACAATAAAGCATGCAAACTATACATTGTATTCATTCAGAACTATTTTTGATGCTGATGAATAAGAAGCCAGTCATGATGTTCTTTCTGATTAAGAGGCACTTTTAAATTAACAAAGAAACTATCCTTCAATAGGAGCTCAATTACATTAGCAAAGTCTTATCTATGACCTAAACAAGGGTCATAGCTCAAGCTAAGTCCCCTGCTGAATAGGTATAAGAAAGGCTAATATTTCACATCCAATCTTCAAAATATCTTGAAGATTATTTTATGCCACTCAGCTGCGGCCATCACTCAGACAAAAGCAGAAGCAGAGCAGACAGAGTTGCAAGAAAGCTGCCAAGCACTAGGCTGCTCATGGGTTGGCTCAATGAAGAAAAGCTGCCCATCTTGAGGCAGCTTCCCAGAACAGGGTCAGCCCTGGGCAATAGAAGATGCGACATCAGCAGTTCCAGTTAGGATCAAGAGCAGAGGAACAAGACACTCAGGACATGGATTTAAAGAGATAAAATGTCCATCATCCTCCACATTTTGCTGCTTCTCAGCTCACTTACCTGTCGCTAGCTATAAGGTTTCCCAGAGTACACGAAGGTAAAATAAAGCAAGTCTACAAGGAAGAGTCCAAATATGTTTCAATCCGCGCAACTCTTCCCTGTATTTAGGCTTGAACTCAAGCATGGTGGTGCACAATTCCAGGAATGAGACACTGTGGCAGAAAACTTCAAATCTGCTGCTCATATGCTGAATAAAAAGACAACCAAGGTAAGTGTTAGCACTTGTGTAAAGAAGCCAGCAACACACAAGGGCAGTGGAAGGCCACAGACAACACACCGCCAAACTCAACAACCCCCACTCAAAACCAGTCACTACACGTTTAGGAAACTACTACCAACTCAGAAGTCTAGGAGAGTAACGAGAGCAGCAAACAGATTCATGAACAAATTCAGTGGCAAAGAAGCATGAGAAGATGGAATTATGAGCTACTCCAACCACAGGGAGTGGAGTTACTTCTGCAGTAACTATTGATCTCTCCACTCAACTCTTTTCTGGAGCTTAATATAAGACATCCTGAATATATGAGCCTTCTACTGAAGTAAGGCACTAACTATCCAAATACCTGGGCTGTTTTGAATGGAGGATGAAAAAACACAGCTTGGAAGATTCTTTTGTCCCTACTTCTTAATAACACAAGGCTGATGACAGAACCTGTTACACCTTTGAGGGACACTGCAGTAGAGTATGCCTACAACAGAGAGACATGTTTTTTTCAGTTTACACATATATAATCCAAATGGCTTCAAATTCACTATTGCAAGGACTAGTGACAACGTAGTTGCGGCAGCATAGTTTCCAGCATGAATTTTACAATTCTGTCCAGAAGGTAAGTACTCAAGTTAAGCATACCATGTGTAAAAGCAAGATAGTATTTTGTCCTGCTTTCGGTATTACTAGCAAGGTATCTTAGACGTGTGAGCAGAAACTTACACTACAGCTTATGACAACAGCCGCATTCGCTAGGTGGTACTGTCAAACAAATAATAGTAACACTAATAACCAGAAGGAACTATTAAGATGAATCAATAAAAAGAAGTGACAATGAATATGTAAAACATCATTGTCTATTCATTGAAAATTACAAACCACAGAATACAACTGATCTGGCAACACAGCTAAGTTGTTACTGATTTGCATCGAGACTTTTTCACTTCTTGACATTTCTAGAATTTTTATATAACTATATATTATGGCTCATAGTGAAGATTAAATCTATTACAAATTCCACACATCTGCTGAGATACACCATTCTGAAATTAACTGTCTTTAAATCTACATTTGGAGCACATGAAAGACATTCAATTTCCCAATATTAACTCCTCTTACATCAATACCCAAATTTAAGATAGTTTGCATTCTTGTTCACGCTGTACAACAAAAACCTGAGTGTCTTTCCTGTGGGGTCACAAGAAACATGTAAAAGTAGGGTTTTTTTTTTGAACAATTGCTCAGAGGAATACATTCAGCTGAGAAGGCTAACATTTGAGTGGCTAAATAAATCAGTGACTTAAATTCTAAATAAACATACGATGCAATCAAAACCTTTGAAGTTCAAGTCATGAAAATCTGATTATTAAATCTAAGTTTTTATTTCTGTTAACATCATTATCTTTTTTTATATAAGCAATTTTAGTGTGTTTTAACAAGGATTTTGACATACAATATAGACTTCCAACATCTAGTACAGACTAACGAGCTTATGCATAGCTAGTGAGGACCCACAAGTACAGCAATGATCAATTAGAGATTCAGGCCCGCATCTCTGAAAATGACACCTCTAACATCGATTATGAGTGTGTAAACATGTAAATATGCACCGCTAGAAAGTTACAGTGACAAGAAGACTCTGGCAGATGTTACATATACTCAGTTACAGTGCAGCTATCAACCATTAAGAGGTTTGTTTCAAACGAAATTCATGGTGACTTAAAAACCTCTTACAACTATTTTTCTCCTATGCTGCCGTAATTACCTGCTGAAGTAAAAATTTTCGTGTGACACCAAGTGATATCCAAATACTAGAGAGATCCAT
The DNA here is from genome assembly GCA_013398225.1 of Steatornis caripensis. NCBI lineage: Eukaryota > Metazoa > Chordata > Aves > Caprimulgiformes > Steatornithidae > Steatornis > Steatornis caripensis. The sequence continues at coordinate 237,960 of VZSC01000926.1, read as the reverse complement.
TATACATGCTATTTTTCTCACAAACACTGTCTTTAGCTTTACATTATCTATCCTCAAAACTCAACAGGCATCTAGTGATACTGGATGTAAACACCACAACTATTATTTTTTGAGGGAGGTAACATTTAAGCTTCACAAACCAGCAAGCTACTTCCTGATTACTTTCCCTCAATCCTTATCACTAAACTAGTTTATCATGTCTTTTGTCCTCCATTGTTAATCTCATATTCCCAGACAAGGAATTAACCAGAGAACAACAAACCAATACCTATGTTATCTGATATCATTAATGACATTTCTTTATTAAGAAGAAAAATCCATCAAATTTCCAGCTTCAGGCTTTACGTGCTGCTGACAGACAGGACAGTTGTGAGTCCAGCTTCAAAAACAGAACCACACAGAAGTGGCTCAGAAAAACGTTTCCTTTGATCATTATCTGATAATCTTCCTGCTCATCTGGACAATTTTAGACTTGGACTACCACCTAGTCTTGCCGTCTGTTTGCCCTGTAATACTCTACCTGCTGTAAAACATTTGTTCAGTAGTTGAAGCTGGAGATACCTGACTAGGAAAACACCCAATACAATGAGAAGATTAACTACGCTACACCAGCACAGAGGCCAACGTCTAGTGCAGACAGGCCAGAACTTTGCAAGACAGAAAAATTAAATTAACATTCCAGAACAGAGTACAAACTGAGTCAAAGCAAACAATGAGTCATTCGGGACATAGTCAAGCACAGAATTTTCTGAGGAAGAAATGGCAGGTGGGCTTTGTTGAAAATGTTGGCTTTTTAAAAAAAAAAAATCGGTATTACTTGTTAAAATTAGATAAGCTTTTTCTCCAAGTTGTTTTTAATATAAAAGGCAAGTCATAAAAGACCACAAAATTATTATTTCTGATACCCACTTCTGCAAACTATCTAAAGCTCAAACACAGAAATAATTGAATATAGTGTGCTGCAAAGGTCTTATATTTTTATCTGATACTTCACTTGATACTCAAGGAGAAAATTATGCATTAATTTGAAGATGCTCCTAAATTAAGTTTCCTTGTACAATTAGAAACTTTGACATTTAAACTGAATTTTAATAGGGTAATAAACTCAGGAAATTTCATAACTCCATCCAAGATATGAGGCATCTCTGACCTACTGACAGCTTACGCTGAATGAAAGTCATCATTAAACTCTCATGAGGCAGCACACCAATAGATATTTGAGAGACACTTATTTGAGTAATAAAGACAAATATGAAGGAAAAAACAGTTCAGTCTATTTCTAGCACTACCTTTACAAGGACTTCAAAAACACTTTACAACATGCAGGATTTGCATTGTACTCGCAACTGCACAGCAGGATGCAATATTTGGTGTTTTTCTTAAATAAGGAATAGCTGAAGTTTTAAAAATATTTCCATTCTTTAAAAAAAGCTAATTTTCATCTCCTTTCTTCCAGAGTAAAACCTGAAAGTTGATACCAACCAGGCTAAGTGCTCAGAAACCAGGAAGTAAATAACATCAAAAATGATAAATTTCCACCTGCTGGTTCCTCGGAGCTTGACTTCGTAAGAGACTTTCTTTGTATAATTAATCTGTAAAACATGCAACACCACGTGCAGTACTTTTTGGCAAGTCATACAACAAAAAAAATATAAAGGCTTAACATTATTTTTTTTAAAACCAGCTAGTATCTGGTACTTTTTCTTCATGTTCCTCTTACTGAAGCCTAATGCTACAACGCACTCAAAACCAAGCGCTTGCACTGTGTTTTTCTCTGGTCTGTTGTTCAAAAACCTTGATCCAAGAAGTTTTCAGGATCATCTTTACCTCAAAATCTGAATCATCACACTATAAATCGCTGCTGTTCCCACAGGCTTCAGTAAGACTTAGTTGTCTAAGCACCTCTCAGGACCAAGCTCTCTTGGATTCCTCAGAATCCTGCCTGGCTGAGGGCTACAAAGCTTCCCTGGATAGCCCTCCCACAAATATAACCTCCGAGTACAAACCAACTTTAGGTATTTAGATCCCCTATTACCAATGAGAGATTGGCACAAAGGCAGTACAAAATGCAGCTTATGTGATTTTATAGACTGTACGTACTCCTAGAATNATTATTTTTTTTAAAACCAGCTAGTATCTGGTACTTTTTCTTCATGTTCCTCTTACTGAAGCCTAATGCTACAACGCACTCAAAACCAAGCGCTTGCACTGTGTTTTTCTCTGGTCTGTTGTTCAAAAACCTTGATCCAAGAAGTTTTCAGGATCATCTTTACCTCAAAATCTGAATCATCACACTATAAATCGCTGCTGTTCCCACAGGCTTCAGTAAGACTTAGTTGTCTAAGCACCTCTCAGGACCAAGCTCTCTTGGATTCCTCAGAATCCTGCCTGGCTGAGGGCTACAAAGCTTCCCTGGATAGCCCTCCCACAAATATAACCTCCGAGTACAAACCAACCTTAGGTATTTAGATCCCCTATTACCAACGAGAGATTGGCACAAAGGCAGTACAAAATGCAGCTTATGTGATTTTATAGACTGTACGTACTCCTAGAATTAACATTCCTCACATTTTTATCCTTAATTTACTACAATTTTACTCAGGATTAAACATGAGACTTTTTAATTAGTATTTTTACAGAATATTTCACAACAAAGAACGTGGAAAATATAAAGCAATACCATGGAACTTCAATAATCCAACAAATTGCAGTAGTAACACAATTTTAATAGAGCATATTCCATACATGATGCTAAAAAAATGAGAAGAAATTCCTTTTTTAGTTCATCTTTTCTCAGTTACGGGACTGTCCATCTAATAAAAGCAATCACCCCACTCCTTTCACTGCAGTAACAATCAGTTACACCAACAGTCACCAATTTTATTTTTGGAGGGATTTTTTGCCCTGGTCATAATCATAAGTAGTTATTCTCTACAGTTACAAGATTTCTAAATAAACATTTGTTATTGACTAGTTTTTCTCAATATTCCAGAAGAATAGTCTGCCATACATATCTTTCCTATTATGAATAACTACTATTAAATGAAGCTAAGAATATTTTATATCCCTGTGCTAGATAGAATAGGAACATCCCCCCATTACTGAACTGTGATTCTTAAACTCAGTACGGTTATATGAGACATGTTAAAAATTGGCCCAAAGCAACCAATAATTCTGATTTGTGTGTGCCAATAGGCTGTGAGGAACATTTACAGCGTCTTCCTAGAAGTCAGGCAAATGTATAAAAGAATCAGACTTCTTGCAACAGGTAAGTACAGAAAAAGGCAAGAGAAAATGCTAAAAATTCCTATTACAAGGAATTTTATAGTTCCTTTTCTAAACATTATTGGAGTGCTTTAAGTCAATAGGAGAGAGCACTCTATGCATACTACGTATTCACTACACCTTGTTTTTACCAGTATTATAATGAAAGAAAGGTCTTCCAATCAAATATTCCGTAGCCAACCCCCATCCCTGTTGCCTTCTACAGGAAAGACTCCACCTACATCCCCATTCCAGCATAAACATTAAGTTGCTTCAACTCCACCGATCTGTACGAGTAATGAAGGAAGATTCCTCAAACTACCAAATCTCTCAAGTGCTCACTGATAAAATGCAGCAGACTCATAGAGATTTACTTGGTTTAGAATTTGAATCAATTTTCTGCTTTACCAAAACTGTATTTAAGTAGACAGTCACAATAGCTACTTTTAATGGAACACTATCGCTTCATAACAAAATTGGAGTTTATGCACTGTAATATGGAAAACATGAATTGCAAAACAGAACGCTTTTGTTTAATGTTATTATAACTGAAACAGCAACAGTAGCCTTGGAGGGGACAGGAAGACCACCAGCTGCACAGCTATTCATACCCTGCTGGCAAATTCATGGCATTTGCAAATGGCCTCAGAAAGGACACTTCGGCACCTTTCCAGAAAAAAAAAAAACAAAACGATTAAGGGAGTGAAAATTGTTTCAAGACTAAAATGTCTACATGAAGAGAACAGACCTTCATTAGTAACACAAGTTTCCTTTGTAAAAAAAGCTCAAAGCAACTGTAAACTAATTACATATATCTGACTCTGTACCTTGTCCAGAATATCTATCAGTTTACCATTACTCGTGCCATACTAGGACTGACTAGTACTCCATGCACAATACACACTGTATTTGATAAGATTTTTTTTTTAAAAGGACAAGATTTTATTTATGAAAATGATTCAGTGCTGGTTACTGAGTTACTGCTCAAATGTAAAACTGATTCACTCCTGTATGGCATAACCCATATTATGAAAGCAAATATGGAAAATATTTACACCTGACTGTTACTGTGGATGATACATAACACAGTGAATTTAATTATAGTCAGAAAAAGTCCAGGATAAGACAAGAAATCGAGTAAGTATTTCTGCAGATATCAATACAGCAGTTATCACAATTGTGCTACAATATTAGTTCTTAAAAACTAAGATTCAAAACATGACTTAAAAAAGGATTAAGCAAATGAATTGTCTCTGAAACATTTCTAGATGTTGGCTCTGTGTGTGACCATCAAAGTTTATATATGGTGGCTTTTGACTGAAGTTCAAGCTGTGCATGCTTTCCAACAAATCTCATCTCAAAGAGATCTGAGCTAAAAAGTCAGACTAAATAACTAAATTCCAGACTAAGAATCAAGACCGTATCAAGAAGAGAACCCAAAGCCCTTACTGAGGCTTGAGAACCAGATGTTCCCAGTGGGCCACAACACTATTTATAGTCTGACTGACTATTAGCAGGAACTTTCCTCCCTTCCCCCTAAAACAGAGGATAGGACAGGCTAAAACAGATTTGAAACAGCCAAACATACAAACAACTAGGTCAGAGATAAGTTACAGAAGCTTATAAATCCAGCATTAGAGAATGAATGACTGCCATACTCTGACCAGCTGCAGATAATCAGTGACCCTACAGATTGCCAGTTCTTACCCTCAATATACAAACAACAATGCATCCACCAGGCTCATCAAGACAGGAATCATTTGGGCAAAAGCTGTACTGGTAACATCTGCAGTAGCATCAATCACGCATCAGAATGCTTTTTTCTTCCAATTAATACTCCTTCCAACTCAACTAATTAAATCTACTCTATTAATTTCACTAGAGAACAACAGATTCTGACAAAGCAGCAGTAGTCTGGACTCTTGAATTAATAAAAATTGTCATCTACATATTGATAACTGCATGTTCCCAAACTACCTTCCAAAAGAAAAAAAAAAGAAAGATTCGAAACAGATGGAAACATTCACAAGTATAACAACACAAAAGTGTGTACGCACGTGCGTGTGTGCTGCTGTGTGTGTCATCGATAGATAAGCCGCACCAGTAATGGTGAGGAATTCCGGTTGCATTACACAAATAATTTAAGACAATACTGAAAGGCAAGTGTAAGTTATCTAAACGTTTTAGAATTATTAACATAGGCTTGTCATCGTTTGTGTAAGTAAAAACATCACAAAAGATTAGCTCCCAAAAATCAGACTAACCTTTGTGACTGAATCAGATTTAATACTTGGTACTTTCCTTCACTTGCTGTTTAGGAACACGGAGGGAAGTAGAGTTCAGAGGAGGGAGGAAGAAAAAAAAATATTACTTGACATATATCAACTTTTCATCTTTACTCATTTTGGTTTCACCACCAAGCCAAAACATTCACTGTCATTCACATGAACTGTCCCAGCTTCTTCAAAATCACTTAGATGAGCTCAGAAGAGAAACTATGGGGTTTTTTCCTTATTTTTAAGCATATACACATCATGCGATCATCCATTTTTCTCAGAGTTATGAACAAGTTCATATTTACTCTGTATAAAATGCCAGCCCTTGTCCCCCTCCTTGGTGTCTATATTTATTGAAATTAAAGTAGTCATGAAAATTGTTCCACATCCTCACACTTCATTATTTCACCTCACGCTTCTTATTAAAAGATTGCTTTATAGATGTCTTATCACAGTGGTTTGGGTTTTTTTTACATTATCAAAGGGTAAGACAATAAAAAAAAACCCCTACTTTATTGCATGCCAGATAGGCTTAGTTTGCAATTAAACACCTTCTGGTAAGGCAGCAAATATCCAGTAGGAAGCAAGAAATATAAGGAGACGTGTTACTCATTTTGAAGGCAAACTCAGAAAGAAATTTGGAACACAACATACATGCTGGTGCATTAATATGAACACTAGTTGCAGAATCAAAGCCATTCTTAAATTTTACACTGGCTAAATTGAACACATTTTTAAAGAAAAGTTATTTCTCAATTTTGCATCTTTTAACTGAGTATAAACACTCTTAAGGTATCAATAGCAATGACACTTCAGTATAGCTGTTTCCTAATCATTTGACCAAAAAGTAGAACAAAATGAGAAGAAACACATATTCAAATGAAGCATATCTAAAAATAGCATTAATAAGTTTTAGGGACAGATGCTCTCATTTCTTGTGCTCCATGAAAGTTTTAAGAAAGAAAGAGCAGTAACGCTGCATTGTTCCCACTGCACTGAACGACGATAACGACACAAAAGGGCAGAATATTGTAACTACACTTGGGTAAGGCGTTTCAAAGGAAACAGGATGATTTTATCTACAAATTAGGATTACAATATGGTGACAAAAACGAAACAAATGTGGTTATGTATCCTTAAAATGAAGAAATAGAGAAACCTTTAAAACCAAAAAACTGTATACTTCACTACGAGAGCAAAATTTAAATTTTTTTATTTATAGATGTTAAACTGGGAAACCAATAAGTAAAGACATGACCTCTGATATTTGCTTCTGCCCAGTTTATCTACCTGTTTTAATAGGTATTTAACTGAAAACAACCGTGAAGGAGACAAAAGTTGCACTGATTATGTGTACATGCAAAGAATAAAGCATGCACATACAGCAAAATTTTACAAGATCTGTCTCTTGTTCTGACTTCTCTAATTAGAGATTTCAACCTTTGTATTTCAATTTGTTACTGTCAAATACTACCTGAATTTCAAGAACTGATAAATACGCTAAAACAAATGCTACTTTATCAACCATGCCTATGGAAACCCCAGAATTTCCAGATTTTCATCGTTCTCAGTATTTTTTCTAGCATCGTTTTTTGCGTTCCTTGAAAACGTTCTTCTGATAAGAACTTCTGTCAATTTAGGAAATTCTCTTTTTGGCTAAAACTTGCCTTTGGGGTTCCATATTATTTTCAGTATTGTAAGCCTAATGAGGGAATAAACTTGCTGTCAAATTCTCAGTAAACACAGATCAAAGCAGGATACCTCAGTCAAGAGACTGCAGAAGGCAGGCAAGGTGTTTAATGGAAACGATGAAATAACATCATTGTTGCAGACATGCAGTAGTGTTAGCAAACCTGAAGCCTCCCTGGTGTTAAGATCTTTGAGACATCACAGTTAAAGAGATACAGACAAGTGTCAATACAGGTAATTTGGTAGCTATGAACGTATTGAAGGGGAGTCACTCCTAAGTGTAAAGGGCAGCATGACAGAAATTACAAGAGGTGCTTACCAGTAAATTTAAATCTGTAGAATAATTTAAGTTTCACTAAAACTAATGGATGTTAAGAGCTGATCTGACACTCAGGATCAATGGCAGAGTAATTATATATCTGTTTGTATAGAGCAAAGTAGGTCACCACCCAGAATTCATACTGGCACCTCAGGAGTTTAAAGAAGCCATGCCACTGACACGCAGGCAATTTCTTGGAGATGTCAGTAGATTCAAGCGACTTACTGTTTATGGAGCCATGTTCATAATTCAAAGAAACAAAAGCACATACTGATGAAGCAGGGCAAAACCCAAGAATATCATAAGTGGAAAAAGCAGCATCCCAAGAGGAATTAATTGGTCGTGTTTTCAGGTTAGAAGGTGACTGGAGAGGGTTGCTTGGAGCTGAGAGCAAATCCAAGTCATCTGTTCAATTCCTAGTGCATTAAGGGAAACAGATTTCTGTAGCCTTGCAAACAAATAGATTTACTCCTAATAATTCTAACATCTTTTTCTTCTGATAACTTCTGAACTCAATAATTGGTTAAAGTAAAAGCATTAGGCAAGTGCAGGATAGAAACTGGCATCAGAAGCAACATTAGCATCTCAACAGGTAATGAGATATGGGAAGTAATATTAGGACAGATAAGGAATCCTAAAGACTGATGCATTTTTCAGGACATAAGAGAGCTAGGCTAAGGGTGCACAACAGAAATGCAAGGGGCTTTTGCAGAAAGACAAACTGTACTTAAAAGGTAAACTTTGGTCCCATTTTAAGTATCTGTGACTGTCATTGATCTCAACAAATGCAGGAATTTTATCATTAATAAACTTAGAATTGGGAGTTGTACAGAGGAAGTACATGCATACAAACCATTTCCTCCTATACTTGCCGTATCTTATCCTTGCCCCCTGATCCACAGTATATTCTCCTGTCATACTCTCTTTTCAAAACAAGGAGTTGCAATACCTGCACTAAATCTATGAGAAGAGAACTGCACAACAGCAATACTTCTACATGAAGGGAGATAAGCACATCGGTAGCACTTGGTATCCTATAAAAACCTTGTTACGACATTATTATCTTATTCTACCCCTAAAATGCATGCATCGCTGCTTCTTGTTCTGCATCAAGAACTTCATTAATACACAGAACAGGATGCAGCTACATGAAACAAAAGTGTAATAACTAACAACTGCCTTCCTTCTTCCTCTGACTTAATGGATGAAAAGAATTCACTAAAAACCCAGTCCCGAACTCAGCATACAATCTGAACCTTTCTTCTTCCTTTCCGTGCATTCCTAACTAAACCCTTCAATCCCATCCAAATTCCACTATAGAGGTATTCAGGAATATCTGTTTAGGTCAGTTTGCTCTCTCCTTCCATGTCTTTTGAGACTGGAAACACAAACATCTTCATTGTAGGAATGGTACTTTAGATGCAGATTCAGCGCGACAGCTATTTTTACCTGTTTTACTCCTCTTTTCAAAATGGCATGCCACTTTCCCCACAGATACTTTCCACCATTCAAAGCAGAACCTATCTTCCTGACTTCTTTTCCTTTTAGAGCAACAATGAAATAACAATAGACTGTCAGAAGGGCTGGATGACATGCAGACAAAAATAAAGAAAAAATGGAGGCAAGGATGATGTGGGAACCATGGGGGACAACTACGCAAACTTCAGGGTGTGGAGATGTGAAGAAGGGTTGGCAGCAGAGGAATGAAGTCAAGAAACTTGTGTGAAATGCAAGGACAAAGATCACAGAGAAAAAGCATAGCAGGAACACAACTACAAACAACCCTCAGTAGCCAGTCCTTGCTATAGAGATAAGCCTGCATGGAGCCAGGTACTATTAATTTTATTATGTGGGCTTGCTGTATTGTTGTGCCATTTTTTAATTTAAAAAATTGTTAGAAGTAAGCAGAGATTTTACAGAAAACTTCTCTTTTTGAAGTACAACATACATTTGGGGATTTTACATGGTTGACAGAACAAATCATTCATTGGCAAATATGGTTCTACTTACCGTATAACCATCACTACTTACCAAAATTCAATACGGAACACCTTTTAATTTTTTTTTTCCTTCATCATCATTATCTAGTACTACAGAACAAAATAGATAGAAACAGCAGCAGCACACAGGAAACTCCATTTAACTGATCAGTCCTTGGTTGCTACAAGATAGCCTGGTTTTCTCACAAGAACGGAGAAAAAACATTAGTTAGCCTGGACAAGTACCAGCACAGTTTTATAGCACTTTGGGGACTCTAAAGCTTTTAGACATGCTATAACTATTTGGAAGTTTTCCAGTAAGCACTAAATATCAGCAATAGCACAGGTAGTCAGCCAAGTTGGCTGTTTTGTTGACTGTTTACCACTCATGAGAGTAAAAAAATTTAATAAAGTATTATGCAAAGTTCACTGAAAAAGCCAACACAAGAGACTAAAGATCCAAAGACCTCTCACCCTGTTACAAAGTATTAATTTGACACACACAAGGCTGAGAGAATTGGTTAGAAAAAGACCCGGATAGTTTTATAAATTAGGAAAAGAAGTTTGTGTTAATTTTTTATTGAAGGAATTAGTCTTTAATGGCCAATGTCTGTAATATTCTGTAAATCAGCAGTTGAGCCTGGCAACAAGAGCATAATAGCATGGGATTTAACACCGTAATCTTGCTAATTGAAAGGACCCGACCTCATCAGGGTCATGCACTGCAAGTCAGAATGATAACACTGCAAATTATCACTGCTTTGCAGATGCCAGTGTCTCCTACCTGTAAAGAGAATGTAACTAAGCACGTTACATTCTGTTGATTAAAAATTAATGTTTTCCCGGTCTGCACAATTTGAAGAAGCTTTAGAAACAGAAAAACTTAAGGTAAGACAGAATGTTGAGGTGCAAAGGGTTTTTTCCCCACAATTCAAAGGCCTCAGTCATTTAGAAAATTAATACGCTGTTCCATGTATCATTCATATTGATACACAAGTTAGTCCTGGAACTTTCTGGTAGATGTCAAACAAGAAGTTTGACAGCAGTGATGTAAATACACAGTATCGACCCGATGTTACAAACTTTACTCGCACAGTTTGCCTTTACCTGTACAAACAGTACCACTGAAGTCAGTAAGACAACTTAAGCCAAAAACTTGACTTGTACAAGAACGGGTAAGGAAAGAATCATATTACATATGTACTTCAACATGTAGTTTTAGGACACTCGATCCCCAAGACTTCTTTGCCCATTTCTGAAAAACAGCATTCCAAATATATAAGCAAGAGGATGTGACTGCTGGGAATAAAGTTTCAGTTCCCTGGAGGTACTTTTCCTCTGATAAATGTATATTCAGCATATGTATAGACTGGAAATTCTACATGGCTGTTCCTGGCATTTAATTAAGGGTAAAGGAAAATGTGCAGGACTAGAATTTTAAGTGTTGGTTTAATAACCTTTATCCAGCTCATTTCTGAATGATTTTCTTCCTCTCTGGAGAGGCTTCTAATGTCAAACACTGGTATTAAGGTGAGTCATGGTTACTGAAGAGGCATAGAGAAGGCACATGACAAAATTATTAATTATAGAGAGGGAAGGAGTCAGAGTATTCTTTTCACTCCATAAATGTCCTTCTAAAACAGAGTATTTAATATTGCATTCAAATACACTTTCAGTAGTCAATAGCCATTAAAGTCTTATTGGTATAAATAAAAGTTAAGGATTTAAGAATGTCATTTAAAAACCTGTCATAAATGAGATTTTTAGAAGGCACTGGAGATTTTGAGAAGGCACAAAGTGTTTTGTTTTGGGTTTTTAAAGTACAACAAAAGAAATTGGGCAACTACTCTCTTATCTAAGATACCACGCACACCCTCAGTAGCCTAATATTCAGTTTTGCTGCCCTCCTGGCAAATTTGGTCGCACTATGCACACAACTTTATCAACACTTCCAGTCGCTGCAGAATCCTCCACACCGAAAAACATACAATGAGCAAGACCTATCTACTCCAAGTTCATGAAGGTTAGACAGATGTGACTTGCTTCACCTACCTTGTTTATTCAAAATACAAAAGGAGCAAGTCAACGTTAACAAACTGAGTCCTAATGCATATCAATCATGCCTATACTTGTGATTGTTTCTCAAGGTGTCTTAATTTGAGGAAATAACTTCTACACCACAAAACCAATATTTTTTAAAAGTAATAAAAACACAGCAGTAGATTTTTGTTTGGTTTTCTTTTTCCTAAAGCTACAATGCCGATAGTTTTAGTTAAAGCCCTTGTTCCTGTAAAGCTTTCAAAAAAATGTGAGCTTTGTGCAAAGCTTTCTTCAGAAAACTGTATGTCTCATCTCTGTTGCAAACCATAACAAGTCTACCTTTTAAGCAAATTTACACTTAAAATTAAATCCTGTTAATCAAACAAAGCCAAATAAATTCTGAAACAATTCTGATATTAAATCACACTCCACATCCCATAAAATCACACCTTTGAACAGAAGTTCCAGATCAATTAATGTAGTGCTACCATCAGGAACACAATTTCTTTTGACAGGAGTTCATGAGAACTATGACACTGCTATAATTTAGAAAAAGAAAACTAGAATAAAAAGACAGCAAGATCCCTAAAACAAAGCAACACACAAGCACAGACTTTAGCCAAGGGCTTGCAGGTCAACATCGACCATCAGCAAAACTAATTTCCATTAAATAAAAGGGACAAATTGCAACCCTGTAGTGAGACCTGTAAAACAGTATTCCAATACAATATGTAACTCATTGATATTACAGATGATCATCTGAACAAATCCAATTACATGCCCTCTCACAATATTTAATCACAGTGTATGCTTTTGGTACTTCATAACAAGGCAATGAATATTAAAGCTAAAAAACATATCTTATTTCATAACCGTTCTTATTTCATGTTGCAGAAAGTTGTATACATTATTTCCTGTTAGACTACGATTCTGTATTAGCATGAAAGTTCTTTGATGAAAAACTGTGAAGCCATTTTGACTATAGAACTGTATCGCTGCAATGTTGCTGTTTCTGCCTTTAGTTTATGAAAGGAAAGTATGAGAGTAAGCTCTGCTACTAGACACACAACTGCTAATCATTGTAATCAAAGCAAGCAAAACATCTTGTCCCATAGCAGGCCTGCTCACCTCCACCTGTCCACACCTCTAATTTCCTCTTGCTCAACCTCTTGCTTTGTATTTCCTCCAGTCTTTCCTCTCTGCTGTCCTGTGGGCCTTCCTTAGTCTCCATCTGGTTTTGACGACCCATATGCTTTTTCATTGTTTTGCAATTCTTTTCCTTAGACTAGACCTGACTGTGCCTTCTCTTCCATAATTCACAGGGGTATCGGACACAAACTGCTTAGCATCATCACTCCTGTCACAGTTAACACATGAAGTATTTGATTCTTCTCACCTGGTAAAACATATGCACAGAACACTGACTATTTTATTATTAATCCTAAGACAACAACAATGTTCTCTGCAATACTGGAATTCCACCCCAAAAAGAGTTAAGAGTCTCCTATTTTATGCATCCGACTCCCCCGGGACAACAGTCTCTCCCTAGCCTACGGAATGATTATTTGCAAGGTACTGTTTTATATCTCATGTAGAGTTATCTAACATGATTCAAAAAACCACACTGAATCAAGTAAGAAGCATATCCATTTTTAATTAAAAATAAACTCCCTAGAATATCCCCATGGATATTTCCTACTCTCTTCACCCAAGATCACAGAAGAATAAAAACCTCTACAAATACAACACACAAAGGAACTCCCTATTTCCCACTGCCCTTTCTGCATTACTCCAAAAATGTAAAATGTTATTTCCAATACGCGCATCTCACATTTACAATGACAGATATCTAACATTTCACAGGAAAGCTTATTTTGCCCACATTCACTTTAAAGACAGAATTTGCTTGCAGACGCCCCAAAATACAGATTCTTAAGATTGACAAATACACAACCCTTGAGATTTGAATTCATACAGACCCAAAACTTAACCTGCCTGTAGCAGTGAACAGCAGCCACAATAGTAGTTGCTACTGCATGGATATTATTCCAGAACAAAGCACAGGCTTATAATATATTTCTCTGGAATTATTGATTGCAATATCATATATTAATTTAATAATGCAATAATAATATATTTAGCATTAATCTGCTATAGTCTGTAACTACCTACATCCATGTAATAATTTGTTACAAATACCCGTGACTGCAGCTTAAAACAAAGCAAATTTTGTTTTGCTGAATTGGAGCCAAGGAGCCGCGTTTTAGCCTCCCATCTATTATGCTGAGCAGGCTTCATTATGAATTGTATCTTTGAACTAACACTCTAATCACTATTTAAGCTCGTGTAGAAGGAAGCACAAAATAATGTTAACATATTTAATATAATTAAGGCTTCCAAAATGAAATATTTCCATTAAAAATCAAAAAATCTGATGTTTTTGTCTAGCAAACACTGTTTGTGTTACAGAAAGTCTATATTATCCTGCATTCAAATAATTCTTCAAGTTAGTTTGCCTGATAGAGTCCTATTTCTTATAAACGTCAGAACATTTAACTCTGCCAGTGAGTTGCATTTATGAAAAACGCAAGTTGTGAATGCTAAAGGCCATGTTTGTCAATGAGAAAAACAATACATGCTTTAAAAGATGACAAAACGTTTTTATGAAAGCCATTCCTGCTCTTTCCATTATGGAAAAAGAAATCACAGTGGGAATACTAAGCTCAGTATACATTTGGCAGCACACTGACCAGACATGTTATTAACTATAGAAAGGGCTATTTCTGAACATTTTTCCTTAAAGAAAGTTGATTTTTCAGTGATGACATGTCCAATGATAGAAATAGTATATCGTAATCCCTGCACTCTATGCATTACCATATCTCCTACATCAAACATATTTCTTCTGTAGCTTCCAATACACACCTTCAGCCTAGAACTTTCTCCACATTCCTTAACATCTCGTTCCCAGTTATCCCTCTTTCATTTTCTTCAGCTTCCCTTCACGTGGCTGTCTACCTTCCACCATCTCTGTATTGAAAAACCTTTTATTTGAACCTGAAAAGCTTTGCAAGTCCCCCTCACTGCCCCTTTCAAGGCATAATCTGATCTCTCATTATGCAAGCTCTTTTTCTGGCTCCCTTCAACAATATTCAAGCTCTTCCTTTCTGTGATAGCAATCATTTCTAACCTTATCACGAGGACACAGTTTGTTGTTCTGGTTGTTGGGTTGGGGATGTTTTTTTAAAAAACAAATATAAAACCTGAGAATGACGAAGGTTTTTGTAAAAATAACAGAGAAAAAAATGGCTTGGTATTTATGATGAAGTTTCTGCTACCAGTTGACAGCCAGCTGAAAAAGGCGTCAACACAGACCGTGATTTTGAATATAAAGTCTTTTGGATATTAAGGGCCATGCTTACGCATTGAACTCAAACAGGACACAGGCATTAAAATATTCACACAGGAAGCAGAGGAGTGCTGATGGAGGTTTCATGTTCCTGATAATCTCTGCTTTTGAGACAGCTGGTTGCTGCGTTCAGCACTGTGCAGGTCTCCACACCTAAATGCAGAACTTTACAAAAGTAAAGGCCAGATGTTACGAGGGTTAGTGATCATCACAACCAGATCCAAGTGCACAATAACTGCATTAATCTTGTGGTCACACACACAACTGAAAGTTAGTATTTCTCTGAAATCTGAATTTCCAGGCAAGCATAGTATTCAAGAATACCACATACTTGTGGACCATTTTAGCAACTCAGTAACAGATTTTAAGGCATATGGGGCTGTTTTCTGGAATTATTTAAAAAATGGAATACAGATGAGTATGCTGTAGTATTCTGAGTTTAGCAGAATTTGTCCATGTAATAGGTTTAGAGAGAAATACTTCTGTTTTACTTAAACATACCTTCAACGCTGAAATAACACATCACAATCATGTATCAGCATTTAACCTTTACTTTAGTTAATTATCCACGAAGTCAGAAAATAGGTAGGCCAATATAGTCACCAGGTAAAGTCTAGCATCTCCCTAATTCTTTTTTCAGTATTAATCTTCACGTATTTATTACGTAGCCCCGATCAATATACTTTGGAAATTAAGTGGGTGCCCTCCTGCAACGGAGAAAATGGGTAGTGTTTATCCAAGCTAGGAGGAATGAGAGGTCATCGCTAGCTTTAAATGGGAGAGCAGATGTGATCTTGTGGTCTCAACCTTCCTCTTCCCCTATTATCCTTTGTTCTGTAGACCCTGTTCATCTGGAATAAAGAAAAAAAAAAGATACATACGTACCCTATTTCTGTTAGCAGATTATTTTTGCCATACTCAGAACTTGTATCTTCTTAAAGCATTTATTTCTGACCACTTTTCTCACATTTGGATTTGACTTAACTTCAGAACTCTTTCCCAGCCTCTGTAGGAAAAGTATGCTTTAGAGAACAAGAAAAACCTGAGAACATAAATGTAGATAAAGACTATCTATGAACATATGCAGTTCAGTCTTAAAAGCAAGAATGAGAAGTTTGACCTTGTTGCAATGCAAAACTGATTGGAACAAAAACGAGGTATTCAGATAAAGCAAGGTGGAGAAGGAAAGGAGGGAGAACAGAGAGAGGACAAAAGATGACTTCAGCAACATTCAGATGGCCTGGACTTGAAGTGTTTCATCAGTTATGTTTATCATAAGAGAAGCAATACAAAACAACAGTTCTGTATATACGAAGGATGCTTCCTATCAAGAAGTGAAACCTGAAAATAAAACCAACCAACTCAAATTTAATATTCTCACAGCATTTCCCAATACTGAGTCATGTTTGATAACACTAGAAAGGGCTCACTGGAGATACAAACAGAAATCCAAAGCGACAGAACAAAGTACTGTGCATGACTCAGTTATGTAAGTTTAACATTCAAAAAAAGTCATCCTAGTTTGTCAGCAGCACACAACATAACCAATGTAAAAACTCACCTAAGACCTGAATTTTTAAGATTTTGTTGTTATTTAGCTTTATTTAGCTAAAAGTAAAATTTTATTTTATTTTCCCAGGAGCGGGGAAAAGGATGGAGAGGTTTTCTGTATTTCACTAGATGAAATCCCATATACAAATTCCTTTTCTTGCACTATCTCTTCTTGCTTTCTGCATCTGTGTTCAGGCAGCCAAGGGACCTAACTAGCACTTCAACTGAATAGAGAATGAACTGATAAAATAGTAGATTCCTTATATTCTGTTCAGCTATTTCTGTCTCTCCACAGATGCACCACAGTGAAAGCTTAAACCAACTCCACTCTGATCAACGCTGTGTCACAAAAAGACAATCCACAGTTACACTATTTTAACCTCTTAAGAGAAAATAAAATTTTATTGGCTCTAAGTTCTTCATTTCCCTCCCATCCCACCATAAACCTATCACTGAATGAAAGCGTTAAAAGTAACTTTTTCTTTAAAATAACAGAAAAATTAATGTAAAAATTAGTATCCTACATCATTTTTTCTTATTATTTAAATAAATATTTCATTTTCTACAGCAGAACAGACAAATTAATAATGTAGTATTTTCATTTGCTTTAATGATAACTTAACTCATTCAGAAACAACAGGGGGTATCGTGTGGAGCAAGGCAGGAAAGACTTACTAAAACTTGTCAAGGCTTTACGAACAGGTAGAAAACACTGTCTATCTCATAACTATATTAGGACAAATGTGTTACGTTCTGAGCAATCAGGTTGATCCTAGAGTTGTACTTCATCTTTTTGGGTGAGAATGCCACTGATTAACCAAGGAGAGACACTGACACCAATAATAGGACAAGTGCCTCTTGCCAAAGCAGCAGATAATGGGGGACTAATACCCCAAAACAGTCAACATTGCTGAACACAACCAGAAGACATATGGCCTGTGGTCTTGTCTCTAAACGCCAACTGCAGCAGACAGTTCACAGAATGGTAGGGGTTGGAAGGGACCTCTGGAGATCATCTAATGCTAAAGCAGGTGCTGCAAAGCCTTCTAGTCAAGGCTTCAGGGAAGAGTCCTTGATTACACACAGTACATGCAAACGAGACTGCCTCAAGGCTTCCTTCTATTGTATGCAGCTTGCATGACTCCATCCTACTAACCTCTAATTAAGACTTGCTAGTAAAGTTATAATTTAGATGAATGAGATCAAAGATTTGCAATTTATTTTCTACTTCAAGGGAACTCAAGGTTTTTACTAACTCTTGTACATAGTGACCTATTATTTTGAAAGGATAAAACCTTCTCCTTTCTAAAAATATAATTATACCACAAAGTATTGTAACTTATTAGATAAGCAATACTTTAATGTATCTTAAATGGAATTCAGAAACAATCCTGAAGAAACAATCAATGTTCTCAACTACAAACTTCTGTTTGCTGGTGACCAACAGAAAACAGCCTCCTTTGGTTTGCTTGATTTGCAGAAGCAAAAAGGATACAACCAGACAGTCCCTTTAATAAATTGGTTCCACTAAGTATGATTACTGTTCAAACGGGGACCTTTTCATTACTAAAGAAAGTTAATTGAAGCCTCAAACTCCACCCATAAAAACATAATTTAACTAATTCAAAGTTCTTCCACTTCAAATTGCCATAATATTGGGTTGTAGACACAAAACATATGCCAGCATCCATATTAAGTCTTTAAGACACCAAAAGCAAAACCAAATCTTTTTACCATGACTTCCTTTTAAAGAATCCCCTGTCATACTGAATGTGATTCTCTGTATGAAACGATACTACACAAGTGATAAAACATTTGAATTATAACAAAACCAATGGAAGATTGTCGTTCCATATTTTATTGCTTTCGATATTTCTTTAGCAATCATCACTGCAGTCTGTCTAAACAATTCTCTGTGCACTGACATTCACAATAACGTGTTTTCATCATCAAGTTAGACACTGTCATTAGGTTTCGCAAAAGGCTATACTTCACAGTTCCTAGACATTTTTTTACACCTCACTGCATCACTGGGATGTGAACGCCACAGTTTTTACATCTGTCAGTTCTAGTTATATTTACTTGAATACAAGCATTAATAACAGATTACTGGAAATCTGTAGAGAGATGATGAATTAGTTATGTGCTTATTATACAAAACTGGAATGGGACCAAGACAGGAGGGTTTCTCACATTCTCTGCTGAGAGAGAACCTATCCATCAGCTCAGCCATAACAATCTTCTACAAACCTTGAGAAATGCAGCTTGTAAGATCCATAGTTATTCAGATGTCACTACTTTGGAGCCAACAGTTTATATACCAACTCTTAAAACACCTCCTGATTTCCTAGAACTGTTCGTTAAAAGACTTATTTGATTATCAATAGCTGCAATAACTTGAGAAACAAATAGAAAACATAATTAATCTACTCTAAAGCCTACTATTCTTCATATAAACTTACTTAAAAGCAGTTGTCTATTATGGAACCCTACCAGAGGAAAGCATCAGGGAATTTTTATTGTATGCTTTGAGGTGAATTAAACGCACATTTGTGCACACAGAGCACACAAACTGTCCCTTCCCCAACAAAGGTCTTTGCCTCATAAGGCTCTGTAGAGAGGCAATGGAATCACCTGAGGATACCTGCAAACAAACAAAGAAAAAATCTGGGGGATGCAAAGGATGGAAAAAAAGGCATGCTCTAGCACAATGACATCATCCCAGCTATAAAAAAATGGATATCCATATACTTAAAGAAAAAAAAATCTATTTTAAAAGACTGGCAGTTACAACTATGACAAAGAATAACCTCTGAATTCCAGGGTTCAGCTAGGGTTCAGTCCTAAACTGCTCGTTTCCAAAACCTCAAATGATGTATGTTCTTTTAAACAAACCTAGTTCTCTCTCTCTATATATATATATACACACACACACTTACATACATATAATATATACGTAAAATGCTCTTCATTAAGACAACCAATTTTCTTATCTGGTTATATTTCAAAACATCAGTGTATTAATGCTAGAAAGCTATCAGGTAAGAGATATGAAAAACTGTGGGGAAAAAAGCTACGAATAAATGCTATTTGAAGTTTCTTTAAATCTCAACCAATTAAGCATCAATTGTCAGAGAGTGCAAGCTGCTTTGTAAGCTTCTCACAGATATGAAAAGCCTCCTCATTTATTCAAGTCATTGGCGAGTTCTACTTCAGGGATGGCTGCAGTTACGTACTGCCACGTTCAGGAGTAAGTGTCATTTCAATGTAGCCTAATTCCTGAAGTGTTTAAAAGAACAAAGGAAGATTTTGACCCAATGAGAAAAAAGGCATGACAAGTTGAACATCAGACAAGAAATGTTTCTTTAATGTCTACCTGATAGCTGCGGCTTTCTCCTCTGCAGTTGCACTGCTGATTCTAATAGCAAAAGTAATGGTCATCGTTTAGTCTACACAGACAGTAATGAGGCAAATCAAAACCAAGCACGAATATATCTGACTGACAAAAGGTTTTAAAAGGAGAAAACTAAATCATCTGAAAGATCAAAACAGTGATAATTGCATTCTATGCATATGCTGAACACTATCATGAGAGAAGAGAGCTTCCTTCTTTAAACTTTATCTTTCAGTTCAGCCCTACAATAAGACTGCCACCTACATTGCTGCTGAGCTGTGCAGGACCACGTTCATTCCCCCAAAACCTCTGCTGCGACTGCAGCACACGCTTCTCTGACAGGCTCACTGCCTACCCAGTAGCAGCACACAGCAATCTATAAGAAGAAGGGCAAAGTCAGCTTAAAGACCTGCCATCACACCGCTCTCCTTACATGAGGAGCGAGCTCTGTACGCGCAATCAGCCAGCCATCAGAAACCGACTGATGGGTGGTTCTGCCTCTCCTGCCCAAGGAGCAATGAATGCCAGAAAAGTATCTCCAAAGAAAGTTATCTGTGAGGCAATGTTTCTCATTCACATCTCACCTGTCCATTTGTGAATTGAGCAGTACTAAAGAGGAATGAGATCTTACTCAGACTGATCTTAACCAGGTTTGATGGAATCAAGCATACGTGCCTAGCAATTAGCTTAGGCCCTCTGTAACCGAGATCCTAATTCAAATACCACAAGCTTATTCAAAGCCTTTAATATGAAAGCTTCTCTTCTTAGAAAGCTGAGACTGCTTTGAAAACAAAATCAAGAAAATAGACATTTTATCTGCTGTGGTACTGATAACATCTGATGCTCTCTGGAAGTCTGTATGCAGCAATAGCCCTAGTGCAAGGAAGCACTAAATGCAGGCCTAGGCTCAAACGCCATTGCTAACTACTGAAGACATCTTGAAGCAAGATTAATTCTGCCTAGAAAGTATGTTAGAACAGTTTCTCTTTCAGGGACAACAAATTTGGGAGGAAACCCAGGACACAGATGAGATATACAAATAGCATCTTTATATTTACGAAGGAAGACACTATCAGGACAAATTTATTGGCTAATTAAATTCAGCACCCTACACAATTCAATTCTTAGTCACATTTACTAATCATATCACTATCAGTGCAACAGAAACCACATCAGCTCATTTCAACATAGCAGTGATATATGGCATCTAACAAGATGAATTAATCCTGCAATACTAGCTAAGAATTATTTTCATTAGCAGTTTACTCGAAGGGCTTAAGAAATACTTTTCCAAGTGCTTGCATTTCCTCATCAGCATTAAACATAAATCACCTAACATGGTTATTTTCATACCTACAGCTCACAGACCAAATACTATTGCATCTGTTTATACAAGCAGATCAAGCATAGTACATTTCATTTGCAGGTATTTTCATATATATGTATTCACTTAACACTAGGAATTCCTACAGTCAAGCGCATAAAGTGAAAATTAGAACTTTCACAAACGAAAGACAGTTAAAAAAGATGATGCACAGTGTCTTCATTATTTTACTTGATGATATTAATTGTATTCTGAATGCAAAAAAGAGTAGATAATGGGTTTTGTTTCCTAATTTAAAGCAAAGCAGCATGGTTTTGAATCAGTGGAATTTGGTTCATCTTTTAAGGCCATTCTAAACGCAAAGGTCTACAGACAACAATTCGGAATCAAGAGCGCGTAAACAGAGACTCAACTGTTGCTGCATTAAATCAAACTACGTCATATTGTCTTCACAGACCTGGTATGCCTTATACCTGGAATATTAGAATACCGCATAGTCAGCAAATATCCTACTTTTACTCAACGTTTTAGCATCAGTACATCTCAGCTTTTCTTCATGCTGCAAGAAACTTGTCCTATGACAATGCTCTACACAGACAAGAGTCATCCTGCTTCCCTGATACATGTGTATTTTAAACAATTCTTTTCTTCTATTAACACAGAAACAGTCCATTATAAAGTGTTAGTGAAGCGGAACAGCAGGGGTGCTGGACACAGAAACAACTTTATTTTTAAATCTAGGCATAAGAGTCATTCCCCTTGCTATTTTCAAGCATCTCTTCTCCCCTGGGAAGTATATACCTGTTTACTTGTCTATATCTTGGAAGGGGGAAAAAAGAAAAGAAAAAAGAAAATAATCTTTAGGGACATGCTGCCAAGAAGAAGAGCATCTCAAAAGCTCTATTAATCAAGGAAAAATCTATGCTTTCAACACTTCACAACTTTCACACTAAAAAAAATGTCAAGAGAATGAAAAAAGCCCTCTTCCAAGAATCTTGAAGCCTGTTAAAGCATATTTGTAAGAACAAAAAAAATCTACAAGCAATAATATTCACAGATAAATCATTTTCCTTATGTCACATTCACTCTAAGAACAAAATAGTCCCTGGAAGAGTGACTTGGTGGTCAGCTGTCAAAAAGAAATTTAATTTAGCAGTAACAATAGGCAAGCTTTGTCAGTCTAAGTGCTCAATAAAAACCACGAAGACTGCCTTGAATGAAACGCTTTTAACATAAGTTGTATCTGTAATAAAATTCTAGATCTTCATCTCTGCAAAGAAAGATGTACTATGGAATAATTTCTTCTTAATATAAGTTTTAGAATACATAAATTATGAAAATCATCATTTGGCTTTTCTTCTGAAAATTACTATTTTTCCTCTTTCTCCATATATCTTTGTAAGAGGTACTGATGCTTTTTCAAAAAGTAGACCAATTGCCTAGATGGTCCTGAGCACATTAGCTCTCTGTTTCTATCCTGTTGAAGTACAGCACAAAAAGGTACCAGCTAGACTCTGAAAGTAGTTTGTGTAATTTGCTGACGTTCACTTCATTATTTTTATAGTAACTTATTAAACCACCTTTCTGTGGCTAAATGGTATAAGCACTTAAGCTGCTTAATATATTTAATACAGCAGAAGCTGCTTACCAAGCCATTGGATCATTCGTAAAGGCCTATGCTAGAAGTTACTCTTGGAAAATAACCAAGCTTTAAGTGGTAGAAGTGTTTTGCAAAGCTTGGGGCATTTCACTGATCTAACACCCCACCCACTCCAGCTTTGTGGANCACGCTGGCTTTCACTGTGTCAGGAATAACTTGACATACATGAGCAACTTTATGACACTGCGAGAGCAGAAAATGCTTTCTGTCTTTAAGGTATCCTGCAGTTTTGAATATATGATATGTACGCATATCTGTGTGTACATGTATCTGTCACTAGACAACATTTATAAATAAAAAAAAAAAAAAAAACAAACAACTTTAAAAGGCCAAAAAGCAATCACTATTTTAAACCTGAGAGAGCACAAAATAAGGTTGTGACCTAGAGAGCCAGGTCTGGAAACAGAGAGCAAGGATTTCCTTACTGAATCTATTCACTCAGAGCAGGAGAAGGAAGCATGCGTATTTTACTAGAAAGACGCTAGAACCAAAGATCTAGCCAACNCAATCACTATTTTAAACCTGAGAGAGCAGAAAATAAGGTTGTGACCTAGAGAGCCAGGTCTGGAAACAGAGAGCAAGGATTTCCTTACTGAATCTATTCACTCAGAGCAGGAGAAGGAAGCATGCGTATTTTACTAGAAAGACACTAGAACCAAAGATCTAGCCAACTTGTATCATCATTTTCTCCTGGCAGAACACTTGCAAGCCAGCTTGTTCTCTACAGTGACCCAGCAGACAAGCACACCAGCTTCACGACACGACGACTCATGAGATAGCTGAGTACTTCTGGAAGCCAAATGGCAACATTCATGAGAAGGTGTCCGAGATCCCTCTTATTACGGTCCTTGTTGCTCAAACAGTCCAAAAATTCATTTTTAACACATACAAACTTCTGCTGGTAAGCAACGCTAATGAGATCTGAACAAAGAAACTCTGCAGGGAGTGATCAAGCAGTGTTAGTTGCCATGTTATTTAAGATGTTACCATAGTCTACAAGAATTTCTGATTTAAGGGAATAGTGAGACAGGGATAACAGTTTGCCCAACATGCTTTTTCAATTAAACTAGATAGGAAGACTAAAATCTTTTGAAAAAGATTCAGCTTTCATACCTGCTTTTTGCCTTGTTTCCACAGGCTTGTTTTCAGATAAATGTAGTTCAACCATATTGAAGCATTTAAGAAGCTCTGAAAGCATTCATTTGAAAATATTAACACGCACTAAGGCGACTACGCTTTGCAATGTAACATGTGAACACAAGTACTGAACAACTTTATCAGCTTCTCTGAAACTTTTGGGGGGAGAAAGAGGGAATTTAGAGAAGAGAAAGGAAACAGGCAGGAAGAAGAGGAGGAGCTGACTGAAGATGGCATGGGTTACTCTGCTGCAAATAGTGACACCATTTCACTGTGCACATGAACCTTCATAACACCACTACCTTTAATATAAAAATTTGAAGATAACAGTTGCAGGATACTGTAGTTTCTTTACACTTAAGACAAAAGATTTCTCAGCACGTTCGATGTTAGGGACTGATGTTTACTCTTCCATCCCAATAAAGCAAAAGCTTCCTAAAGTTAAATTAAGACTTCTGTAGTATAGTAGTATTAACTCTATAAAAAAAGTCCCACATATTATAGCCAAGCAGTTTCAATATATTCTTCTAAATCACTGTAAAAAAAAAATCAATAAATACTCTGATATATTTCTATGACCTCACCTGCAAAAAATAACCACAAACCTTTAATTTCACATCCATCTTAAGTCAGTGCATTTGTACTCTACTCACAAATGTACAAAAAGCGTCTACATTAATAGGCATGTAGTTAATTCATATGATTTTCATCTTGGGTAGAAAGAGACCATAAGAATTTCTCAGGTCATGAAAAAATTGAGTGACCTATGTTTTAAATAAATATCCTGAGAACAGTGTCCTGAAGTACTTCACAAGTAATCACTATGCACATCTGGTATTGTATGAAAAGCACAGATATTCTTAAAGCAAGCCTCAGTTTTTCAATTCTACAACAGCAATTGTTCAGGAAAGAGGAGAATGAACACAAATGCAACAAGGGAGGAAAAAGCAAGATAATTATACACAACCAAAAATTTTAGTACCAATAATGCAAGCATACAGAGGACTACATATTCCTGCTCATAGAACTACAGAAATGAGTGACGGGTTTAAAAAAAACACACCATCAAATGAAACTGTATTTGTATGTATCTATGCACCTCATAAGAAATATCTGCTTTGGGTGGTTCAGTGATGCCTTCTTAATCTTCTGATTTTGGAGCCCATAAATACAACTAGTTCAAACCTTTCAATAATGATTGAACTGTCTCTCCCCACTTCAGCAAAAAATTTGAATTCCTCATGTTCAAGATCTGCATATATTTAAGAAAAACATACACATACTTGAGAATTGTTCATCATACTTTGAGGGGAGGAGAATGGTGAAGTGTGTTCTAATTAAATAATTCCTGCTGGAAATTGCTTTTACTCTAAATTTGATATAAATCAATAATGGAGAAGAAAGGTGGCAAGAAGCATTTCAATACTACCAAAGTTTGGTTGTAATATTAACAGTTTTGTCCATTTAATAATTTTATTCTGAAAGAGTTAATTTGATATCATTATTCTTAAAATTAAGACCAAAATATAAATTCCAGTTTCTATAATGGAATGTCGCAATTCTTCTTCAAATGATTTTTCCTTTTTTATTTTTTATTCTAATTAAAAGCAATCTTTAGCAGAAAAGACACTAAACTACAATGACCGTATTTTGTTCCAGACACAACACTTAAATTTTGCATGTACACCACCACATAAAATATCAACACAACATAATTTTAACTTTTAAAAATTAAAAAAAGAAAACATCTGTCTGTTTTCTTGCCATTACATCTTGTGTTGATTATTTGATGGACCTAGATCATTTGAATTTTCACAAACCTTGGAAAATTCTCAAATGTCACAGCAGTAAGCGCAATAAGAACTTAAGAGAAGTTGTTTTCCATAAATTACACACAAAATACTATTCTTCAAACAATATCTGCCTTAGATTAGTAATTAACGTCAGCACTTTCCTCAAGAAGTCCAGTGAAATCTTGTAGCAATGCCAATTGTAGCTAAAACATTTTTCATGCTATCTGCCGTCATTTTTAGCATCGATGTGAAAAGCCTCAAAACACTGCACTACAAGCTTCCTTTCATTGACTTCTACCAAAAGACGTCTAAGTTAAAGGCATCCTTCCCTCCATCCAAGTCACCATATGTAACTTTTACTCTATGGTACAGCAGATGCTTCTGTGCAAATTCCTAAAATCAAATTTATCCCTTATTCATAGATTAGAGATTAATGCTGTTTTATAGTAGGTATTTGAAGAACCAGACAAACTATTCATTTATGGTAACTAATCATTGACTACTTCCATAATATTATCTATACAAAAGAACCTTTCAAATTATTTCACTGACGAAATCAACAACTGCATGAGGCAGTATTCTTCATTGACTGGAGTCAAGCATAACTGTTAAGGTAGCATCTAAAAGGTCCCATATCGTTCATTTGAATAATCACAAACTCTGTATGATTTCTTGTTTCATATGAACAGATGCATAGTTTCAGTGTCACATTTTAAAAAACCTGTGTTTGAAAATCACATNCATATCGTTCATTTGAATAATCACAAACTCTGTATGATTTCTTGTTTCATATGAACAGATGCATAGTTTCAGTGTCACATTTTAAAAAAACTGTGTTTGAAAATCACATAATAGTTTGGGTTGGGAGGGACCTTTAAAGGCCGTCTAGTCCAACTCCCCCCCTGTAATGAGCAGGGACATCTTCACCTAGAACAGGTTGCTCAGGCCCTGTCCAGCCTGACCTTAAGTATTTCCAGGGATGGGGCATCTACAACCTCTTTGGGCAATCTCTTCCAGTGTTTCACCACCGTCATCGTAAAACATTTCTTCCTTATATCTAGTCTATATCTGCCCTCTTTTAATTTAAAACCATTATCACTTGTCCTATCACAAAAGGTCCCGGTAAAAAGTCTGTCCCATCTTTCTTGAAAGCCTCCTTTGAGTACCGAAAGGCAGCAATAAAGTCTCCCTGGAGCCTTCTCTTCTCCAGGCTGACCAACCCCAACTCTCCCCGCTTTTCTTCACAGGAGAGCGATCATTTTTGTGGCCCTCCTCTGATCTGCTCCAACAAGTCCATGTCTTAATATTGGCAAACTATTTACTTGGGAACCTTCTTATACATAAGGGTAAGATAGAAGACTGCAAAATTCGACAACTGTTGTTCTGGCTTTTTTTTTAATTATACAGGACTCTCTATTTTTAAAGTTATTATCATTACAATATTCGTCTCAGTGTTCTTTATTTCCAGAACGTATGACCTCGGAGATAGCCACACATATTCCCAGCTTCGGCAATTGATGCAAGAACCCCTTGCAGTACATAGTTGTCTTAATATAGCACTTGCAAACACACAGGTAAGATAGAGTACAGATACTAGAGGGGAAAAAACAAAACCAAAAAAACCCCACTCATTTTTCAACAGTCAACTTGCTTGCTGTCCTAAACAACCCTTTGGGATTTCTTTTGTGTGGCAGAGAAGAAAATCCAGTGACTGAGAAATCATTTTGCTTGAGGAATTTCCATAATATTGAAGTGAAGACACTGATGCTGTGAAAAGCTGCAACCACTGTTTGAAACAACTACTGTGAGGAGTGCCATTATCCAGACAGTCTACCTTCTACGTCTGTCTCCTAGGGTTACTTCCTTTCCTTAGCCATTTCTATTTCAGGTGGATTTGAAGAAGATTAAACCCTGTTTACAACTATCCTGCTTTCCATCTGAATTTGCACTGTAATCTTCAGAGTGAAAAAAAAAAGTCAGTTATATTCTATACGCTGAGGATCAGGCACACATCATGAATAGCCTTCCAAACTAGATAACATTTCCAATTCACTGCTACTTTAAATATCAGTACATATTAAAATAATTAAATAGCAGTACAAACCAGATTAACCAAACCTAGTAGTGCAGGAGTCCTTAATATTATCACATAGATACAAATTTGTTTTTACTTCAGGGTAAAATAAACAGCTGAGGTCATTGTGAGCAGAAAAGGACAGTTGTTTCTCCTGCAAGTTCATTTTGTCTATGAGTTTTGATAACACCAGATGTTTTCTAATGCTGTACAAACAGAAGTCGTTAAAATTTATTGCTGTGAAAATCAGATACCTTTCTAGAATACTTATTAATATGCAAAGACAAAAGATTCAACCTGTGTCTAAACACCAAATTAGAGCCAAGCTTCTATTTGAAAATCGAAATAATTCAATTAGATTGAATTCTAACACTAAATGAGGGCTGAATACAGAACAAAATTACTGCTCTTCTATGACATCTTATTTAGATACAAGAAGAGGAGTAAAAATCATTATTTCACAGTAACTACCTAAATTTACTTTTGGAATTTAATACTGCAGAAAAGTACTGATTAAGACTTTACAATAAGACTGACGTAAGACCTGCGAGTTCCAGGAAGGACAAAGAAAACCTAAAGCTAGACAGGAGACGATCTGTCCAGGTGAAAGGCTTGTCAGTCATTCCTTTTTTTTTTTTTCTTACATCCTTAAGTACAAGATGAGCAAAAGATAGAAGAGGGAAGCCTTGTCCTCTTTGTCTAAGCAATTATTCAATTTCCATCTGTTGGGAAAGCTTCTGAATGCATCAGCCCCCAGGTCTTCCAAAACACACCGGAATGGCAAAAAACAAGTACTAACCCCACCACCTCCCCACTCAAAAAAAAAAAAATCAAAAGGCACAAATACATCCTTACACCCCACGCTCCCCTGTTCAAAGGACTCACTTGCGGCACTGTAGGAACTATCCAGTGGGTCAGTTTATTCTTAAATCTACCCACAGAATGCACTCAAAAGAAATTGCCTCTTGCAAGTTATCATTCTTCTATTTCTCCTGACAGAGTAGGTTTGAAATNAAATCTACCCACAGAATGCACTCAAAAGAAATTGCCTCTTGCAAGTTATCATTCTTCTATTTCGCCTGACAGAGTAGGTTTGAAATTATATATTCAAAGCTATGAATATATATATATATATCTACATCACAAATTCTTCTGTGAATCAGAGATCAAAAAAAAAACCACTAGTAGCACAACACTGAATCACCATTCTGTGTTCTCACCAACTAACAGTCCAAAAGGTTTTTGCACTGTGCCAAAGCAGCTGTTATTTGAGGTAGCTTGCACACAAGTGGGTAAGGACATGGTTGAGAAAAGTTTTTAGTCAACTCACTAAAAGTGAGCAACTGATGAGGAAATTAAAGAACTGCCAAGTTAGGTAAACAAATGCTTGAAGCCAGGTCCTATAATGGTATGTGGGTACAACTGTCATGTCCTTTTTACCATGGGAAGTTCCAACATAAGCCTGGATAATCAGAGCCAGCAAACTTTGCGTCTCCATAGTGAAATACAAAAAGGTCACCTTCAGTGAATTAAATTAAGTGAGCAATAAACCAGACAGCAAAGCTGCATGTTCACTACAACTTGTTTAACTGTCCGTTGTATGTAACAGTTAAGAAGTCAGGGAGGGAGGGAATCTACACGCTCGGTATTTCAACAGAATTTTGTACTATTCACCCCCAAAAAAGAAAACCTTCCTAAACTTCAGTTTTTTGGTGACTTCTATAGTAGTTTAGAATTTCAAACTAGATTAACCGAATCCACGTTTCCTAATAATTCTACCAACATACAACTCCTGAAGTTACCCCAATAATTTTGTTACCTGGCCCCATGAGACAGTTCTCCATGTTTTTAAAATCCTCCAATAGGCTTTCAGACTTTTTACCAAAATGCTTTACCTTTATCCAGCAGCATTTTGAATTTTTGCACACAGACAATCTAAACAGCAGGCACATATTGAACTACAGCTTTCCTATGAAACTGCCAACAGAAGATGAACATAAATAAAGCTGTTGTACATCAGAAGACCCCTACTTTTTCTGTTGCTAAAAGCGTTGTTGCTTTAAATCTCTTTACCCTTTATTAAAACCCTTACGTCTCTTATCTAAATAGCTCTTACATTGAAAAATAAAGTCATTACATATTTGTCAACAAGGAAAGCGCGTATCTATTTTGCCTTATAACTAAAGCACAGGCTGATGGGGTAGGCATATGGCTGGAAGTTGTACCATTCCAGTTGGCACAACCACTGGCTATTTCAGTTTCCAGTTTTTTATGCATCATACAAGATCATTTTGATTTGAACCTATTAGTCTTCTGAAGACACGAAATACATTTCCATATGAGTGTAGGAGTCACAATGTCTCGGGGAAACATAGTACTTCCTGGAATTCTCGACATGCCAAGGAATCAAGGTTATTACTATTGCTCCTTGCTGAGAGCTCTTATTATCAGTTCTGCCAGTAACTTAGACTGAAATCCAATTCTGGCTAGCTCCTTGAAAAGACATTTTAAGACAATGAAGTACTTACAAAAACTCTTCTCGTACTGTTTGATCCAGGAAAGGTGTGTTCTGGTTGCTGCTGTGTATTATGTTGTTTTAATTTTCTACCGAAGAGCTAAAACAAAATCTTCCTCCTTGAAATTTTCATGCAGAAACTACAGTTGCCATCTATCAAACTTGTATTACATTGTTTTGAGCTTTTTCAGCTAAACTATTGTTCGGCATACCTCTACAAAATCTGCTGACACAATAACAACTTTTACTATGCATTAGTATAAATGCACTGTTAAAAAAAAGTTCAAATGCCTTCCATTTGCAGTATTCAAGATCTCAAAGAATTTTTAACATAGCATAGTGCATTTCCATTAATTAATCCACTATAGCCTTCCGCGAGTTCTGGAACTCTCAAACTGTCCCAGCCCTACCGAGATGGTCTTTGTTCATGTGCAGGAGCATTCACCCTGTCCAGTGAAGATAATGTAAGTTTAAAAAAAAAGGAGGTAAAGGAATGGATTTATTATCGTCTGTCTCTCAGATGGGAGCAAAAAATGAAAGGTAAGATTTTTTGAAATTATCTACTTTCACATCTGAATTCCCTTGACTTTGAAAGTCAGTAGGATTTATGAACATAAAATCCTCAAAATACTGGACAAAATCAAAATTATTTTACCAGGGCAAGCAGGAAGACAGTACAGAGTAAGAGCAAGGAACTAAGTTCATTTCTGCTTAACTTAAATCTACTATTTTCATCCTAACCTTAACCAAGGTAGAAATTTCTCTGCAGCTGAGTTAAAGCCTTGTCAAAAAGGTTTTATCAGAATTATAATGTGTGGAGGGGAAGAAAATACACAACAACTTTGATCACCAGTAGTGCTGCTAACGAGAAAGCCATTCTATGGAAGAAACTTTTTTTAGCTTTTAGTGGTACAGTGTAAGTCTCCCAGAGCAATTTTCACCCATTCCCCTCTCACACAGAATATAGTTTACCAGTGTAAACTTGGAATGTAACTTAGTTTCAAGTCTTACCTGTGGCAGTAAACAGAGAGGAAAGCACAACTTAAACGCTGTCTAGCATAAATATGTCCAAATGTTCTACTTTAGAGTTATGTGTCTATTCAAGGCAACAGTTGAAAAATCTGGCTGAACAAAGAAGTTCCTGACCTACTAAACAAGCCAATCTGAAAATCAAAACCCAAGGAAATCAAAAATCAAAACCAAGACACCTATAACAACGCCAGCACTGAACGGGGGGCGGGGGGGGAATCCACAGCCCAAACTGTGCGCGTAACATAAACCAGAATTGTACAAGCTATGTGGAAATGTTCTTCTAACAAACTATATACATATATATGTGTATACATACGCACACATAGCATATATATGTATAAATTAAATACGAAGATTTTCTCCTCCCTAAGTAATACACATCTAAATCAACTATTTGCAACTAATGGAATGAAAGAGGAATGAACATAATGTCTGAGCTGCAATGAAAGAAAATTAAGGGATTAGGGGAAAAGTAGTTTGTTTAGTTTTGGGGGCTGGGGGCAGGGTGATGAGAAAATAAGTAACCAGCGTAAAACATAACTGAAAGTTCCTCCAGTGAAAAGAGTTGCATACATCTGTCTGACAGAGTGAGGGACTGCTAGACTGCAGAAAAAAAAACCTACACAAGAGGGTTCAGATGTAAACTGACATAGAGACTGCTTCCATCCGGTGTAGATATTGAAGAGTTCCAAAACATGGAAGTCACATCTACACTATAGCTACACAGACTAAGATGTAAAAAAATAAAACGCCTGCTAGCAACAGAAAAGTAACTTCAAAATGCTGTAAGTATGAAAGACAGAACTTGGTAGGACAAAGACAAGGACAGATCAAGTACACAGCCCCTCAAACTGCTCAGGCAGATTGGCAGAAAACGGCAAAGGACAGTCGCGTCTGAAGGGCAAGAATTACTAGAATGGAGTCAGCACTCGGAGCAAATGCTATTTGAAAGAAACAATTAGAGGCTGGCCTATGTCCCGAATCAATAAAAGGAGAGCTCTAGGACAGAGTATAATGGTCACGTAAGGGAATCTAAAATGCAAATAACTTAGCACTGAATAGCATAGTTGTTTTAGATGTGATACAGCTTTAGAAATTCTACCCACCAAACACCCTGGCAAACATTTTAATCTATTATCACTCCTTTAATAAACTACATATCCAAAGATTCTCTTTCACTTTCGAGGAAAAAAAAGAAAAACACTTCATGTTGTTAGATAAACAGTTTCTACAGGAAACTGATCTAAAATCAGTAGAAGCCTACTGAAAGACATTATTGACTCTGAGACAACACGGGCTGGGGCCTACAGAAATAGTTCTCTGTATATGAAAAGAAATTGAGCCTGAATGCTTAATTTCTAGAGATACTAGTTAGTCTCATTTCTTTGGGGCTGCTGACATGACGTTGAAAGACTTTAGAAATGCAAAAAAACTTAACAGTAAATCAGTGGCATGATTGGAAATGAAGACACAATTCTCATTAGCATTAAAGGGGTGTTATGACCATATTTTAATACACCATCAGAAAGCTGAATAACAACAATTAACAGAAAATCTAAAAGCACATTAAATAACCTATATATATTACAAACAGTATCTACAGCACCTTGAATTCCAGCTACTCTGGAGCTCAGTATCTGATTGATCCTCATCTATAACCCTCCCACCTTCTAGAACATCTCTTTCTAGGTATCTTTTCTCCCTCTGGTTCTCTCTCAACTGCTGTGAAATTGTCACGTTTGCTGGACTGGCTTTACTAAGGCTACTTACAAGTCTTAAATTTAGTTGCATCAGGATTTCAGTCAGAGAGAAGCTTCCTCCCTCAAGACAGACTTGGATGCTTTGGTATTAAGGGCTACTTGGAGGTTTAATGATTTTTTTTTTTAATATAAAACACTTCAGCAACAATGGTTGCTAAGACAGCATTGATTTATCAATATGCTACCTCAATATATTAACACTCAACTCTTTTGGCCCAATTTTGCGCAATTAAAGGCAAGACCTCTTGAAGAGCACTAGAAGCAATGAAACACCTAGAAGCAATCAAGACCTAGAGTGATAAGCACAAAATGGAATTAAAAACGTTCTCTCAAACTTGTTACCCTGCCCAAATGGAAAGGGCTGCTGCTGTGAAGCTGCC
The DNA here is from genome assembly GCA_013398225.1 of Steatornis caripensis. Classification (NCBI taxonomy): domain Eukaryota; kingdom Metazoa; phylum Chordata; class Aves; order Caprimulgiformes; family Steatornithidae; genus Steatornis; species Steatornis caripensis. Next base: position 204,364 of record VZSC01000926.1, on the reverse strand, counting down.
AACAACAAGGGCAGAAAGGATGGTTCAGAGTCATCACAGCCAACAGTCATGGATGTCAGCTTGTTGCACAGACAACTGTGCATCATTCTCAGGATAAAAACCTGGTTATGATCTTAAGCAGATGATGTTTGGTCACTGCATGTAATCAGAAATTCACAGGACCTCAGTTACCTGAAGTCCTCTTCCAAATTTGTTGACATTAATCCGTGAGCTTGAAGAGAGGACTGATAGACAGAATCACAGCATGATTACATAAGGTATGCGATTTAGGAAAGGATGCCATAGATACATTAACATAATAAAGGCCAGAGGGGACCAGCTTACACGACTCAAAAATAAGGGACCTCCTGGTTCCTTGACTGAGTCCAGTCTCATTAACATCCATTTATATAATCTTATTCATTCATGCAAAAAGTCCCATCTAAATCAAGACTTCTTATGTTCCACAGTTCTCACCGAAAGATTCCTCTAGAATTTCACTAACCATAATTTAATAAAAGCTTCAAAACAATAGTGTTAATAAAATTGCAATACTATATGCTGGAGGTATAGTTACTCAATTTAACTAACCTTCCAGGTCTTTTCCAAGACACATTTTCAGTCATGTCATTTATGTCAAATCTCCCAGTATACTGAAAAAATTAATAAAGACGAGCTTGTAGATGACTTGTCCTCATTTTAGCTGGGATAGTACTTCTTAGTAGCTAGAACAGTGCTATGTTCTGGCTTTAGTATGAGGTTCGGTATGAGAAGAATGTTGATAACACACTGACGTTTTCAGTTGTTCCTAAGAGATCGAGGATCCCGTGCTTTGCTAGTGTACAGGCGCACAAGAAACTAGGAGGGAGTACAACCAGAACAACGCAACCAAATTGGCCAGTGGAGTATTCCATGTCAAACAATGTCATGCTCAGTATATAGACGAGACGTGGCCAGGAAATTGCTCTTGCTCTTCCGGGACTGTGGTTTCAGGACTTTTCCTCCTCCAGGATCACTAGTTGGGAATGAGCTGAGCCTTTGTCAGTGGGTGGTGAGCAATCGCATTGTGCATAACTTGTTTGTATATTCTATTATTACTATTATGTTATTATTACTTGATTTACTATTATCATTATTATTTCATTTTATTTCAATTACTAAATTGTTTTTATCTCAACCTACGGAGCCTCCTTACCTTTACCACTCCAATACTCTCCCCCATTCCCAGGGGTAGCGGGGGAGAGTGAGCTAGCAGCTGTGTGGTATTTAGGGGCCTGATGGGTTAAACCATGACATAACTACAGTCATATGTATGACTACATAGAGCCGTGCCCTGGAAAGAATGCTGAGCACAAAAAGGAAAGTAACAGTTGAGTTTCACAGTTGTGTTTTGCTTACTCCTGAACTAAACCAAATCAAAAAAGGTAAGTTTTCATTATTCTGGGAAATCCAGGCAAGACAGAATATTGAATCTTGTATTAATCAAATTACAAATGCTACATTTTTACATATGACAAGTCTCAGTTCAAAAAAGTAACAAGCAGCTTCTTGAAGATAAAAAGTAGAGAATTGGTATAATAGCTATGGGGCCTCCACACACTAATTAGGGCAGTAAAATGCTATAACCCAGAATGGAATCCATCTCAGCTCTGTCTCCATACAGCCCAACTGCACAGAAAACCTACTAGAATTCAGAATTCACCTACCTTTTCATTAAAGTTTCTAAGCTGTATGCAGTGTGCTTGTTAGAATAACACTTAAAATATTAACGGGTGCTATATCCTCAGGGGTATCTTGAGAAGTGTTTTCAATCATTTCTGGTTTCAGTTACAAGGCTGATGCCACTTTATTATATTTTGCAGATCACACTCCTCTGTAAACTACAGAGTATAACTGAGTTTGTCAACATATGATAGTATCATCTTTATTTCTAATGCAAATAAGAAAATTAAAAGGTTTAAGTCAAAGAGAAAGATTCAAACATTTATGTGAATATTTAATCTTATAAAGCACTTGCATTTCCAGCACTTGACTCTAGCTATACTTTTTTTTAAAAAACACTCTACTATTCATTTAATTTATACTTTAGTAAATTAATAATCTAATACATCTTTTACCACATATTAAAAGACACTGAAAGAGTTGAATTGGCCTCCATGCCAAGGTTACAAGCAACATGAACCACAACCAGGAACTGAATTCAGTACTTGATTTCCCACTTTTGATTCCAATGGTTTTTTAATTAAGTTGCCTTTAAAGAGTCAACTATATTTCATAGAATTAAGTACAAGTAGTAAGGTCAGGGTGACAGAACTGTTTCTTTCTATTCATCCTGTTCTTAAGAGATGTCGAATATGGGATCACATCCCATTTGCGATATCACAAATCAAAATACTGTGTACTTTGAACAAAGCTTAATTGTTTTTATCCAAAAAGAAGGAGCATTTCAACACACTTAAGATTTTATTCAGTTCCCAAAATTACACAGTGTGTTTGGCACAACAGTTTCTTCCTTTTCCTTTATAAATTTGAGCCTAAATACCCTAGAAAAGAGACTAAGTATGTAGTACAGACCTTTTTCTTTGTGTCGTACTTCCTGTGCTTCTAGTTCACAGTGTAACCTTAATAAGCAATTTAAATAAGGGAGACTTAAGTAGATGTTTTAAGAACACAAGGCAGAAATTCCTACAGTATATGAACATCATTGGCAACTTGTTCATCATTTCTTTACGCAGGGTTAAAGTAGTTAAATTGATTGCGCAAAAATGAGCTAAAACAAAACAGCTCCTCATTCTTGATTTGACACAGGATATTTCTAACAAATGAGATACACTCGCTATCCATGGGTCATTAGACACATGAAAATAATTTATATTAACCAAGGTGTACACTCCAAAGAACATTTTTAGCACCTGCCAATCGCATTCCTTAAACCACAAGCTACATAATGCATTTAATTTTTGCTTTTTCTGTTCAGTAAGAATCTTGCATCTGATATCACTGGTATGCCAAAGAGGTTGAGACCTCTGGCAAAACCAGACGGATTGCAATACATACCTCAATTGTTTCTTTGCTTCCAAATAAATAAATAGTTAATAAGTGGTTTGGGGCAGATGGTTTGGGGTGGTAGTGATTTTTTTGTTTTGGGGGTTCTGGGTTGGAGGTTTTTTTGTTTGTTTGGAGGGGTTTTTTTGTTTTGGTTTTTGGGTTTTGTTTGTTTGTGGTGGGTTTTTGTTGGGGTTTTTTGTTTTGTTGTTGGTTTTTTTTGTTTGTTTGGTTTGGTTTTTTTACACAAAGCAAGTCCAAGACTTCCAACTTATTCTAGTATGTGCAATGTGCATTCAAATGGCAAGACATTCATTTTAGAAGGTAAGATGCATTTAGTAAACTAAAGTTTCAGGAAAATATATTGCCTTGACAAGTTCTCTGTAGCAAAAACACCTATCATAATTGTAAATTATAATTCTAGATACTTATTCTGTCACTATATAAAGAAGTGTAACAGATAAAAGGCCTCCATATTTACAGACTTGGATCATGTACAGTGCCGTTAAATCCTGAATTTGTTTCATGCTTGTATATTTCTCTTTTCTGATGTTGGATTAGAATGATTTCATAAAGCTAGTCACAATTGGTTTTTTGCTTTGGGTTTTTTTTTTTTTTTTGCTGTTATTAAAGTGATCCCTGCAATTAAGTGCTAAAGAAAAAAGTCACAAAAGAGCAAAACTAGCTTGAGTTGGGTTAACAAAAAAGCTAGATGCAAATCAACTTCAGTCCTGGTTCAAATCTCCCCACACTAATATTCTGGGCAGAACACAGCAAACCTTTCTGTGAGCTCTGAGGGCGTACATTAGATTCTCTCAGACATTTCTGAAGAGGAGTGATACCGATAAACTGAACAATTACAAGCAAAAAACCATAAGAAGAGACAGTCTCATTTATATCCATACCTCAAAACGTTAAAACCCACCCTTGTTAAAAACATTCATTCCGTCACTGCAGATCCACTCTAGAACATTAACAAATACTGTGTAAGCAAACCCAATACCCTACAGTTGCAGTAGCAGGAACCAAGCATTCCTATGAAACAATTAATTTACATACATGATTTGCACCTAGTTTTGCTTCTTAAGCTACTTGGATACCTTTCCCCCTCAACACTTTTCTTAAAAAAACCTAAAAAATAAAAAATCACAACACTGTAGTAGAGTAATAGTAAAAGCAAATGTTGCTATTTCTGTAAAACTGTATCTGTAAAAGAATTAACACATTGTACGAAATGAACTTTACATATCGTATGCTAAGCGCAGATTTCCAAGTACACTGAGATTTTATTTCAGCAACAACAATAACATTTAAAATGCAGGTAGGAAGCTCAGATTTATTTTGAGCAAATTTATTAAAGTTAGTGCAGCATGACATAAAACAGAATATTTGCCACCTAGCTGCCAATTCTGCAAGTACTTAGGTACTTGCTTATCTTTAGATATCCTTGTTCCCTTGAGATCAGTTCACAAACTCTATACTACCAGTATCTGGGGAGTACACTTTCCATCCTTAGCTCTTTGCCTGTCACCATAGATCACTCCACAGCCCAACTTTAAGATTAACTTTGAAGTCTGTTTGAACATCTATTTAAAAACGTAAAGGGTGAAAAAGAAAACATCTTCTGTATGTTGGGTGCTAGATATGTAAAACGGAAAGAAGAAATAGGNCCATAGATCACTCCACAGCCCAACTTTAAGATTAACTTTGAAGTCTGCTTGAACATCTATTTAAAAACGTAAAGGGTGAAAAAGAAAACATCTTCCGTATGTTGGGTGCTACAAATGTAAAACGGAAAGAAGAAATAGAAATACTAACATGTTTAAAGTAACAGAAAAATATTTTTAAGAATCAGTAGTGGCACGTCGTGCTTTGAAAAGACAAATTATCCCAGGGCCAAAATAGGATTTCATTATGACTGTGCACTAATGAGTTCATTTACATATGTCTTAGAAAACTGTATGTAGCACAACTTCAAGTAAAATTTAGTTCCAACAGAATTTAACAAAAACAATTAATTATCTTTTCTCAAAATAAAAACAGTATATTCTGTCATCAGTAATTTGTTCCTTGCACAAAAGAAGTTATAAAATTTAGAACTGCATTTTGACGCATGTTTTGTAATCAAGTTGTGACAGATCAAAGTATTTCCTGCAAATCAAAAGAAAGGGTATTAACATCATTTACTTGATTTGAAGTTTGGAGAAGCTTCATCTTTGCTTCAGACCAACAACTTCAGCAATCACTGTGAAGACATGCTTTGCTATTCACTGCTCTTCTTCAGAGAAAAAAAACCCAAAACCTACATAGCAAAAAAAAGAAACCCACACAAGAAGGAAACCCACTAGCAGTAACATCTTGCTACCTGTATCCACAAACCCCGCTGGTAATTTGAAGTCAGTCTCTTGGAAGACTACCATCCTTTAACACAGCCAAGTAAGAAGTTGAACTATACACAACTGTATATGTATCTGAACCTAGCTATTCAGATGCATAACAAATTACTCCAATTCACATGCCTCCAACATGTCTCTGCTATGACTTCCAAAAATAAAGTGATGTTAAAGAAAAAAGCTGGGCGTTTTCCAGGATCATTTCAACAAAACAGAAACAAACAAGCCCACCCAACCCACCACACTCAGAACAATAATCACTCTTCAGAGATGCTTGGACTTCTCACTTTTTTTAATATTCTAACGCAGTGAACATCACTACGAACTTTACCTCCTTATATGCATCATAACTTAAGATCAGAATAGCAAATCCTCTTTGAACTGACAGAACTCACGTCCACGTCACAAGTTTCTGACCTTCTCAGGTATGCAAAATTTGTTAACATGCCTACTATGTGAATACATACAGTAGGTAGAGACATGCTTCAAATCTGGGCCCAAGTGAACTCAAACACCAAAGTTTATAAGCAGTTTCTCTAACTAGAAAAAAAATAATTTACAAAGCAAGTATTGACTTGCTATAAAAACCTTTAAGAGTTTGAGCCTGGTGTTAAAAATATCATGTTCCTTGCTTTCTGACAAAAATCAAATTCGAGACATTAAAGTATGTCAGCAACGTATGTAGCTTTAGTCATGCATAGCTACCTTTTACAGTCTCTTATGCGCCATCTGAAGGCAGCAGAGACCAGCTAGCTCCTCTGGAGATTCTCTAAGTCACACACTACACCAGTTTTTCCCCAGTTCTGAATACAAAGGGAGCCAAGGACAATTAGTCGACTCAGTCTAAGATATGTGCCTAGAAAAAGAAAATGTTAGGTTCTTGATCAAAAGACACGACACTAGAGACACAGAGTACCAAAACAGCCATACAGCAAAGTAAGAACAATGATAGGATAAACATAGTCACTGTCTTTTACCAAGATCCTGTAACGTAAACAGGCTTTTTTCCCCCCTAAGCTGATGCCTTCCTCCTTTGAGCCAGAAGCACAGGGAGAGAAAAGCAGCAACACAAGATCCTCATTAAACAAAAATTCTCAAATTACAGTGTGCAGAGATACACTCAGCTCTGTTAAAAAACCAGCAAAACAGATTTACTTTAGTGCTAGCAAAAGCTCAATTTATTTTATCTCCTCTCTTCAAAAAGACTTAGAAAATGTCATTGTTTAGACAGCTTATCATAAAACTCAGACAATTTCCCCTGCCATAATGAAATTATAGATTGGTTTACAAAAACATTAAGCATAGAACTATAAAAGTTTACCATTTTGCATTTAATGAAATGCTGCAGCTCCACTCTTGCAAAGATTTATGCATATACTCAACTTGATACAGGTGAGGTATTCCACTGTGAAGGTTGTTATGCAGAGGCAGTAACAGCTGGTATAACCCAACATTAATTTGAAGCAAGTAGTTGTTATAATAGTTAGAAGGGGGTTTCTTTTGTGTTTAACATCACTTTTAGGCATGAAACACATTCTTATTAACACAAAATAACTCCTACGTTAAGTTAGATGCACTGCCAAGCCACAGGAATAGCACCTTTTTTGTTCATTTTTACTTTCAAGTTTTCTATCACTGATATGCTTGATTATTATATTCCAACTATAAACATAAATAGGAGTCAGATGTTTCTCAGCCCTGATTTTCATTATTTAGTTCTAAATCCATGCTTTTCCGCCTTCAGATTTCAGAGCACTTCACTAAAGTACTACATGGAATGCACAACAGAAAAGTAGAAAGCAAGGATCATGGGGGAAAAAGAAAGGGGAGAAAAAAAACCTAAACTTTATCCTACAACTTAATTATTTTCCAAGATGGGTAGTAACATGTTCTTCTTCCTATACTGTAGATCTCTGTAATACACTATGCTCAAAGTCAGTGAAAAATCTTCTAAACATTTTTGCTGTTCATAAATTACTATCCTCAACAACCCTTTTAGTCATACCTTCACAAACTTCACGTTCTGCTCTTAAGTTACAGTGTGAACTAGGCTATCTTCCCTAGTTACCTTTACAAACAAAAAGGGAAGCCAGATTTCCTCCAAAATTTTCGATTGGCAAGATCTCTTTTTAGTAGATTTTTATGCTTTATAATTCCTGAGTCACTAGACAGAACCACAATAAATGTGAGTATTAATGAAACAAAGTCCTTAATATGCAATAATATTATGCAAGAATCTTGAAGGGAAGAATTCTAATGCTATTGACACTCCAAGGCATGTGTTAAGAACAAGATTAACTGGAGAAAAGATAAAAACTTTCAGAGCCAGTATTAATCCATAGTCTCCTTTGACGCTCACTCCCTTGGTACTAGGTATTGGTTTTCCCAAGCCCAGTTTCTCAGATGAACTACATTACTACTTTTAGTAAGCCTTATTTATCAATGAAAAGGTGCTAATGAAGAAAAAATATAGAAAGGCTCAAGTGCTTCTGAAAACCCTGAGGGCTGTAGCAAACACGGCAGAAGAAGAAAACTCCCTCCAATCTGCCCCCCGAAATGTAAGTCCATAAATCCCAGGAAACCGGGACTGCTGGTATTTAATGGTATTTAATCAGCAAATATAGTGATGTAGTGAAATAACTTAAGATCTATAAAAAAAGTCAATGAAAGCCTTAGTTATTTTTTTTGCACGATGGTCTCAAGGCGGTAACAGTTATATAACAACAGATTCAACAAAAACTATTCAGATGCTACATGAAAAAGAGTCGCATAGTACTTCGGCATTACTTGGCTAACCCATATATGCCAGAACCCGTGGCCCACACCACAAACAAATTACATTGTTATAATTGCCCCTTAGCTATCATGGTTTTCCAGCTTGACAAATAGGTACTCACTCACACCTAAGCCACCTGAGGCCTATGATGCATACTTGAGCTCACTCTGAAACACCAAGGAAGGAATACTAAGATAATCCTATTCATTAAACAAAAACAAAAAAAGAAAAACCACACAAACCCAAGAAACACCAAGCAAAACTTAAAAAAAAAAAATTCTTCATTTCCAGCCACTATGAGTCACGCAAACACATCTCCACAAACCTCAAGCATCTAAATGACCTAGGATATTAAGTCAGATTTTTGTGGCATAGGCAATAACATTTCAATGTTCAAAAGAGTTGAAGACAATATGAAGAGAACAAATCGACTGTAACAATCTGCCCCTACTATTTGATAATACACAACTAATAAATACTGTCCTAACCACAGAAGCATAGTGTCGCCTTGATATATATTCCCTGGACACTTGCACCTAATTTTTCTGAGAATACCACATAAAATTTATTTCTATTGAGAAATAAATCAACTGAAGAGACTGAAATTCCATTCTACAAAAACGCTGGGCGCTACTCCCAGCTAGTGTTGCGCTCAGCATACCAGCAGGGTACTGAGAACAATTCTGTACCTGACAGGATACTGTTTCTTCAACAATGAAGAGCATTAGCGGCATGCAACTTTGCAAGTTCAATTGAAATCATTAAGTCCCTTTGCCAAAGTAGGCATACATACCAAACGCCACCCAAATTTATGTTTTCAAGAATGCAGTAAATGACCACAATTACCAATACTACAAGGTTAAATGCTCTGGTGAAATATATAACTTTTTCCTATTTAATACATTAGTTAATGTTAATACAAAAACTAGTTAATACATTACAAATATAATTATACAAATCTTGGCGTATATCTTCGGCTGGCACTCTGGTTTTGTTTGCAACATGTTCTTGAAATTTCTGAATTGTTTGACTAGGAAGTTAGTTTGTATATATGTACAGCCACTTCTCGTTGTGCTTCTATGCCTCAAGCTGTAATCACATTGTGTTAGAAAAAGAGTAGTCTGACAAACACAGGAAGTTTTTACCTGCTATTAATTTTACATCTGTGCAACTGAACAATCCTGTCTACTCTCTCAGAAGGGTGAGTGGCAGTAAGACTAAACATTTCCCAGTCAATCCACTTCTGATTGGCATTTTCTGCACAATACACAGAGAAGGGAACTTGAAGGAAATCTGAAAAGGTAACCTATGAAATAAATTTCTGAAAAACATCAACTTCAACACCAACCATATTACAGCTGTGCCTATTCTGAGTCTCCAAGTAATTATCTGCAATGAATGACTACTATGTTGGAGGGACATTTATTAAAACAAACTAGTTTTCCTGGTTAGCATGTTGTATTATTTATATTATACTGCACTTAGAGGCCATAGTGCCATTATGGAAATTAGATACAAGTGAAGAGACAGATTTTAAGTTGTTTCAGTCAGCACTAAGTAGATCGCTACCTTCAGACTAGTCTTAGAAGCTTTCTCATTGCTTGGACAAAAATAAAGAAATCAATCTAGGAAAACCAGTATAGTGTTGGTGAACTGCAAATATATATTTGCCTTCAACCCAAAACAAGGTATGGGAAAGTATAGAGACAGTACGGAAGTAGTATTGGAAGGTTCCTTGCTCATCTTCTTTCTGAAAAAGGCAAGTCTTCTACAGTATTAAACTGGATGTTAAAAGTTTACTGCATTTGAAGCTGTAAAAACTAGTTTAAATCAGATGAGAACGCCACATCACTTCATGTTCCTATTTAAAACTTTAGCACACACTTATACACTCATTGCACTACCTTAGAAGCAGCAGTACTCAAAGAAAAGATCATGTTGTGCCACAGTTACATGCTGTACATAGGTGTTGCATTACTGATAATCAGCAATCATGACAAGAAATTTATATGGCATTTCAAAAAACCTTTAAGCCCTCTTTTTTTTTTTTAACTGCAAAGAAATACCAGTTTACATATGAGGTATTTCGGTGTATAAAGTCAAGTGCTGCTAATTAAGAGAATGAGTGATGAATTCCAGCCTCATTCATTAAACAAAATTGCATTGAACTGAGATTTATTAGATTGAATCTGAAGTTCGAAATAAAGGTTATTCTATTTTGAAAAGCTTCTGACACTTTTATAATAAAAATACCACTTTCCTGATCATAAGATATTTCAAACTTTCAAAGCATTTTACAAGTATTATGCTGATCTTCCAAATCCAGAAACTACATTAAAACCAGTTTAAGTGACCTGTCAAAGGATACATAAAGAACCAACAGCAGGAGCCTGAAGAAGTTGCAGGTTTCTTAAGACCCAAGTGTCATCACTTTTACTACCAGATCTGCATACCTGGGTATAAGAGCAGGGCAAACAGAGCTATAAATCAAACAAAATAATGCTCTCTCCTAAACTACTTTCTTTCCTATCAGCCAGCAAAATTAGAGATGGATTCCCAGAAATAAAATTTTAATAATAAGTTTCTTCAGCTGAAGTTGTATCTTTCATTAATGAGAGTCAAAACAGGAAACAATTTAAAAAAAAAATTAGAAGTGGTGGTTATACAACTTAAATAATTGGAATCAATAGGACATACAACTTTTAAAATTATTTGACGAATGTCTTTTCTCTGCACTCTTCAATTTATGTGTTAGCTGTGTTAAACTAGCTGAAGTGAAATTAAAGTGTTTCTATTAAAAACTCAAACCAAACAGGAACACTAGTTTTAATCTATACTTTGACATAAACTAGCACAAATTTGCACATAGACACACACTTTGTATTAAGGCTTTTCTATTTATCTAGTTTAAGTTTCTTTTAGATAAAGCCCATCTCAAACGCAACTCCATTCAGTTGTCTACACTCAAAACTTGCAAAGTACCTAGATAAAGTTAAAATTGATTTGGTCACTTCAACTCTATTTTGTGCACTGACAAATCTCATTATAACTTGATAATAAGCCAAACACAATTTTCAAACACAAAAATTATTTTGGAAGCACAGTCCAATGGCTAAAGCATAAGACTGCAAATCCAGACATTTTAAAATAGAAACCAATTTCATCACAGATCACTGGGTGACTCTAGGCAAGTTAATTAACCTCCCTGCAATCTGTGAAATTGGGATAATATCCACCTTGCAGTGAGGCTTAATTCATTAATGCTTATGAAATGCTGCAAGATCCTCAGATGGATATACTATAGAAATACAAACAAGCTTAGTATTTCAAACAGTACTTTGGAACATAATTGCTATTTGAAAACACACCTCACTGTCAAGTAAAATGTCAATTCGTAAGCAGTATTTGAGTGACTTTAGGTGCACTGAAAATATATTCAACATCATACGAAAATCACAAGCAAAATAACAAAAAGACTACATATTACATGTCTTTTCCTTCAACTACACAGAATTATTACTCTGTATTTACAGAGTTCATCAGATACTCATCAGCTGCAACTACATACAGTGCAATTAACTTTAAAGAGTTCCTCAGAGTCCTCCAGTGCACCAGAATTCTCAGTTCAGAATCTAGTTCTGACTGCAATGCTGTAAAGCTCATTCAAGCGTAGCTCCAGCACAAATATTAAAACATTTCACTGTACCATATTTTTATATAGCCACCCTGATTATGAGCCTTCAATAAAGGAGTGCACTAGGAAGTAGTTCATTCCAGGAACTACAAGGTTAGAGATGAAACTTGAATGGATGAGGTAACCGGCAGTCATCACAAGGAGTTACCAAAGTTATTCTGGAAGAATAGGGATTTTGAGAAGATGCAGTAAGTGTTATGAGGACCAATACTCTTTCTTCCAGCTTTCATAGTTGGCAAGTTCTTGGCAGCACACTTGGACTTTGAACACTCTACTATCTCAAAGGGAAGCGGGCTTTATGTCACAAAAAATTCCACAAAATATAAAAATATTAACTATGCTGATGACAAACTCTCCCAAGCTTGGAAGAAAACAAAAAAAAATCCTATAATTCATATACTCAAAAATTATCTTTGCTGTTTCTGTTCCTGAAGTGCCAATTCTTAGCCCTTAAGACTTACCCCTCGCCCCACATACACACTGAAAATAACCAAGTACTGTGACACTTAGGAATACAAGTGAAGCAATTACCATTCTTTAGGGCTTGTTGACTCCTGTCTCGGCCTACTGAAACACAGTTTACAGAAAACTAATTTTGTTAATGATTAAGGAACATTAATAAGGAGCGTATTCTTCCGTAAATCAGAAGTTACTGAATACCTATATACAACAGTGATCGATTATAAATGCACAATAATAATAACCTGCCAACCAAACTGCAAAAATACATCATTAAGACTGTTCAGAGTTTCTATTTCAACTCTCTTCTGTTGGAAAAGTGTTTCAAGCAAATGGAATACTTTGCATCCTATTTTTCTTTTCCTTAATTTCTTTTCCCCAGTTTTAGAAAACTACGAACTTCGACTGTTTGTTCAAAAGCCAAGTATTTTGGAGGCTTTGTCTCCTGAAAAGTAAAGTTTTTCATCTCGAAGGTGTTAAAATTTAGTTGAAGGTTCAGTAGATAACAAAGCAGTAACACATAAGCAAATCCTGTGAACTTTCATGCAAGCAGAGAGAGCTCAATAATCTGAAGGGAGTAAGGAGTTCTTTGACAACAGGTAAAGGTAGAAAGAATTTTCTCAAAATAGCATTGTTAAAGGAAACTATGTCAGCCAGTTTTTTTGAGTATTTGTATTTCAGCTTCAGAAACTTATTTTGTGAATCATGCAATTTATGGATTTAAAGTGCTATCAATATTACGATTTGATGTTTCTCTAAACAAAGCGTGTCTAGTATTTTTCCAGGTGCTTATGTAAACTTAACTCTTGAACAATCATTTGTCCAGAGACAACTTTTATTTAAAAAGTTACAATAGGATCCCCAGCTATTAAGAAAAGGCAGCAAGATTGTATCTAGTTCTGTACTACTAAGGCAATTTTTCTTGGCAGAATGAGTTAGTTTTCAGAAGACTTTAGATATAAATCACTGATTTCTTAATCATACAATTAAGTAGATTTACCCTTTCATTTGAAGGTCAGTGTATTGGCTTCAAGGCAACTCATACACTGGTTTAAAATAGGTGTGAGCGGCCACAAAGGGTGATAGAGCATATATAAATTCTGAAGCAAAGCAAAAAAACAAAAGCCCAAAACTGATTTGTCAGTACTTTGAATGCTCTTCCTTGTTAGCGCCATAGCAGTCTTAACGCTTATGTTTCCAAACAGAGGTTTCAGCATGCTTTTATACTCACTCGGTTCTCCAAACGCTCTGAATGCATGTTTTTTAGATACCATTTCCAACGTTCAGCCACCGCACCTCCACTGAATAATGGCTAGTTTTAGACTTCAACATCTGGAACCTTTTGTGTTTAAACATTTGCACAAGTTTTATTTGAAATGTCAGTAGGGGATTAAAGTAGGAGTAGAAGGTCCATTCAAAAAATAAAATGTGATTTATAGTCTTAGAACTTACAATAGAATCCCGGTAACTGAGTACACAACTTCATTTTTACAGAGTAAAAGCTATCACTGTTATCCAGGGGTTCCAAAATGGGTTTATCACAACTTCTTGTAACATAGTCCAACTTACTCCCTGCTTGCCAGTCTCAGTCTTGCTTTTACACAAAACAGCCAAGCCAATCTGCCTGTGCCCTTCTCTGCTCCACTGGACTACTTACTCCTATCCCAATTATAAAGCAACTGAACATCCAACAAAGCAATTCCAGCAGTGGCATAAAACTAATTTCTATGAAGAACTGCTGTTCTTTAAGAGTTCAGAAGCATGTCAAAGTGGAGAAAAGGGCTGGTGAATTTTTATTTTTGCATTGCTTTTGAAGAAAAAGAAATGAAGGAAACTTTTTGAAAAATTAAGGAACCAATTGAACTGCAAAACTAAAAATAAACCTTTGACCAGTAGGTTAGATTTCTATTAACTAGTTATTAGTTTATTAACTAATGACAATTAATAGTCACACTACTTGTGAAAAAGCCTGATTTCCAAGGGTTAAGCAAATATTTCTGATTAACCATTAATTATTGCAAAGCCACCCTGTATGTTATGATGAATTGAGAGAAAGCACAGTCCCAGTGATCCAAACTAAGTGCAGAGAACTTACGTGGAAAACTATTTAAGTAACTAGTAAGTTAGAGCTTTCAATAAATACTAGGCAATGGAAGTGACTTCTGTTGGTGTTAACTGCTCTGGACAACACAGCAATGTTTTTATCTCTAAGACCTCCTCTGTGCTGCTCAGTATGCTTGCAACACCCTTCCAAACTCTGTTTATCAAGTCTCTACCTCCTTCAAGCAATTGCTGACCAAAATGTTTCCAAAGCAGTTTTCATGAAGGTCAACAAACATTGGGTTGGGAGGCACCTCCGTGACATTGACGTAGTTCATTCTGATAAGCATGTGGCACTGTACTATGCCACTTCTTACTTTTTTCCCCTCCAGCTATAAATTAGAACCCCATTTGTCTGTCAAACCATCAAAAGGCAAAACCCTTTGGGCTCAAACTGATTTCTGCAACATCTTACAAGTGACTGAAGATGATAATTAAGGAAGATAGTAGGAGCAACTAACTACTCATTTTGATAACCATTTAACAGGACTCTGGTATAAGGTTAGACAGCTGTGTCCTAATAAAACCAATTGCTCAGCATCATCCTAATTCTTAAGTGATCCTATAACTAATCTCAATTTCCTTAAAACTCGGTAATATTTATATATAAATGTAGTAACTTCATTTTCACTGTAGTCTACAATTTTCTTGTACTCTAGACCAACATGTAAACATCTCTCAACATAAAAAGAAAGATTTAAAACTCCAAAACCTGTAAAGACTAGTAAATGAAGCATACGTTTACCCACAAAAAAAAATTACTCTGCTAGAATTACCTTGCTGAAATAAGTCAAGTAAAAACATAACAAAAAAGTGGATTTTGACATTTCATATTTTGTTGAATACCATCACTGCACAGGCAGTCACTGTCTCTTACATATAAATTAACAGCCTACCATCTGTCAAGTGTTCAGATAATCACAGGGTTTAATGCACAATATGGTTATTAGAATGTGACCTGACAAAAAGAAAAAGAACACAACCTAATTTGGACTACGAAATCTATGATCTCACTTGCAAATGACAGTTTGACAAGCTATTATTCTGCATTTTGGCTTCTACAGTAAAAGCAATTTTACGCATACGTAATTCTATTAGTCATACAGCCAACTGCCTGTGGAAGATTACTTCAAACTGTAAAATTTGCTTGGTCATTCAGGATTTTGAACTTACACAAATATTTGCACCATGAATAGGAATTTAATGATGTGTATATAGACATCTAGGAATAAAATACAAGTCACTACACAAAATAATCCTCTGTGATGCTACCATTAACTGTAACTACAGACTTCCCACGTAGATTTTCAAGAAACCATGCAAAAAGTTATTAAATCCATGAATTACCTACACATTAACTGGCATCAGCTGTTTCAGAAGTATAGCGTACATGACAGTTCCATGTGCAACTGGTTTTACATGTAACTGTGGCATCTGCCAACAAGAACAACTAATTACTACTTTTACTCAGAATAGTATTTACTTGCTACCTTTATAGCTTATTCCACTTGCAGTACCTTGTTTTTGCCAAAGTAAACACTACTGACAGTTGTCTCTACTCAAGACCGTTAAAAAACCAACATCCTATTACTCTCTACTAACAGAAAACTGTACTTGGCAAGCTTCACGTGCCCATAATGCCCACATTTTTCAATGACTCAACTGCATTGTTAATGCTCCAATAAAATATATTTCCAAAGGATATACTCTAACCATCACTTCAAATTGTAAAATACTTGCTTGGGAAAGGTGAAATTACGTCTTCAGGAAGAAAAAAAAAACCCAAACATTTTAAGAAGGTGACACAACAAAAACAAACCACACAAGATACAACAAAAGAACAGAGTTAATACAAACAGTTTTATTGCCTGCAGAACTTTAGCAGGATAACTATGTCATAAGTAAAACCAACAAGTGAGGCAAATTACATTTCTTTACTTTTGCTTCTACTCAGCCTCTATAGTTTTATCTTTCATGTTCTCTTTAGTCATGAAAAATTATGTGTTTTCCTGTCATGTTGGCTCAATACACTCGTGAGTCAGCGCTCTGAAGCCTCTGCAGTAGAGAATCGTGTAATCAGCTTGGCACTATCAAAATCCATAGACATGAAATTTAAGAACAATGTGATAGATTTTTCAAGCTTTAGTCACACTACAGAAGAACCTGCCTCAATAATAAGGGATTGTGATCTTGCCTTCTTGCTAGAAAGGAAGCAAAATCAGATCATGGTTTATGCAAGGCCTGTCAGCATTTCAAAGTGTAGTACTACTTACAGCTATACAAAACAGCTCTTACCAGACAGAGGTCTGCTATTCCGATTACCAGTTTCTACCAAAAGGGAAATGAGAAAAAAACAAGAACAAACTATGAGAAAGGAACATTTAGACTACCTTCTTCAGATTCAGTTTTACATGTAGTAAAAGATTTTCCCTACTAAATGCCAGAAAACATCAGTTGTACAAGATAAACATCACTAAGCACCCTTTCCCAAAGCATCTGAGTGACCCATGAGCCTTATCCTTGTTTTCAAAGATCACACAAATCTAATTACCGCAGGTCACCAAACTCTCAAATGTCGAATAATGCAGATAATGGGATTTAAGATATGTTCAGCTGCATCATCCAAACCTCTAACTGCTTCATGAAACTGGTTCCTGTGTACTAATGAGCCGCCAAGTTTGCCTTCATGGGGAAGTTACTATGATAAAGGTAAGAATAATCATGAAACACTAATTTTCTGGATGTCTCTTAGTGTGTACTAAGTGTGACGTAGTGCAAACAAAAGCATCTTCGGTTAGGGTGCTCTATGAATGTTTGCCTGGGGAATGACCACAGAGTAACCACCAAGCAGTAAATTCAGTCTCTCCTATTGTTCGTTGAATTCAACGAGGTAAAAAAAGTATTAACCTTATTGAAAGCCAAGCCTCTCCCAAAACTGTAATTTAGGCTCTTCAATCACTTGGGTATATCTGACAAAGTTAGCCCTAAGTTTAACCATTTGGAACTTTACTCCTCCCTAACAATAACCGACAACTCTAACCAACTTCAGGCTTAAACTAGAAAACACCACACATCAAATCCCAGATTATGAAAATTAGAGAATTATATGGAATTGTATATACCTAGTTATAGCTATTCGGGATGACTCTTTAGGGCAGACTCGCATTGAGACTAACAAAGTTACTGTTCTATAATGGCTGCTAACTGCTAGCTGGCTGAAGCGACTGAAAGCAGACAGACCTACACGACCACAGCTCCTAAAGCA
Organism: Steatornis caripensis; assembly: GCA_013398225.1. Lineage (NCBI taxonomy): Eukaryota > Metazoa > Chordata > Aves > Caprimulgiformes > Steatornithidae > Steatornis > Steatornis caripensis. The sequence continues at coordinate 186,653 of VZSC01000926.1, read as the reverse complement.
CACCTGATCAGCTTTACTGCTATACTTGACACTTTGAACAGAATACAGTTGGTCAGCTTTAAATAACTGTGCAGATGATGATTTTAAGATGCAATCTTTGGTAGGAAGCTGTGAAAACAATGAGAGTCCAAACAGGATGTTCTAGAGACTCCACAACTCGCTTCAGACAAAATGCTTCTGGAACACAGCCTCTGCTGCACTTCTACAATTTCCAGCTCGTACTGGCAGAAGTAGGGCTGCAGAGCAGAGGAAAGACTTACGGGTCAAAGCCTGTCTGACTGGTGGAAGGAAAAGCTTCCCACAGATGGTGTAGCTCTCAGGTGAAGGAATATCAGCAGCAGGGCTTGCCAAAGATTGTTTACAGTAGACAGGTAATTTTGGCTGTTTGTGGAACAGCCACTTCTCCTGCACTGCTAAGACCCTCCTCCAGCACCACTCCCATACCAGCTACTTAAAGAAAGCACCATCCCAGAACAGCCGCGTGCTCCAAGAGGGACTAGCACCATATCAGAATGAATGGCGGGGACACAGAAATACCTTCCAGCATTTTGTGCTTGCACCTGGCAAGAATCTGTCTCTCTGTATGCTAAACAAATCACCTATTCTTTCTGTTTATAGGCAGCACAAAAACTCTTTGGGAGTTCGGAGGTTTTTTTCCCATGTTTGTTTTTTTTATCACTACTAGACTTCTGCAGATAAAGTCCTAAGGATAAAGTTTAGATGTTTAAAATCATTTGTTTCTATTTGCACGTCCCAGTGAAGATACAGTAAAAACGGAAGGAAAAAAGAATGTATCAAATACACCAAAAAAATCAATACATCAAAAGCTACTATTTTCAGGACTTTTACTCTCTGAATCCTGCAAACAAGGCTGGGAAAAGGTTATAGGCTTCTAGGATACTGTATTTTACAACCCTTGGTTTCCAAACCAAAATACATTTAAAAGATACTGTGTATACACGGGTATCCCACTTATACTTTTTTTCCCCTAAGCAACTGACAGATCAGGATTCATTTACCTATGGAAAGGTTTCATTTTAAAGATTCAATATATCATCTTTTAGTTTTCTTTTGTTCAGAAAATGTGTGTTTTCACAGGAAGTTGATCAAGCTTTAGTGGGTTTTAGATCAATTTGCAAGTTCTTTGGCCTACACTATTCAACAGCGCATTTATACTATTATGATTCACCCACCTCGCCTGTCTTCTCTATTGTCTCATAGAAGCATGAAACTGAATACATTAATATTGGAATAATTAAATAATCAGAATGACAATGTAAGTTTTCTTACTGAAACACTTAATGTCTCACTAGGCCATGGTCAGGGGAAGATGATTAATATCTTCTTATCCCAAACCAACCAAAACACAAGAGTACCAGCTGACTTAAAGTAGTATATTACAACTACCAACACAAGCAGCAATGAGAACACCTTTGCATACTGCGTAAGGAAAATACTGTAAGTGAGAGGAAGAGAAAAACACTTTTAAAGAGTACCTTTGGTAATCAAAGGAGCTTCATACTTCTCTTCCTCCCAGAATATTCAGCAAATTACATTTCTTCTCTATAGTAATTTCATCCCTAACAAGATCAGAGGAAATGATTTATTCCACCCCCAGTCTTCCCACATTTGTATGTCATCCTATGGGACATTGACTTTCTGAATTGCTCTTGGCCATCTGATATTATATTACTGCAGCCTTCTGCAGAAGGAGCCAGAAAAGAAAAAAAAGGGGAAAAAAATCAAAATAATTACATTAATGCTGGGAATCAAAGTTTATTGACTTTCCCTTGAGCTATAATACCAAAAAACTGGTTACAGAAGTTACCAATTTATTTAATGATACCACCAACTCCTCCTTGAACTTGTCAAAGTATCTTCTGAAAACATTTCTCAAAAAAGTTTTTGATATACAGTAATACATTATTAAACTCTACTTCGTCTCAATGCTGAAGAGAACAACTTTATCTGCCTCTGCTCCTTCTACTTGTTTGTGCCTACCAAAACACTAAAAAACAGTCATTGTAATGAAAAAACTCTTCAAGGGTGCTCTGAATTGCCACCGTCCCAAGCAAACCAACATCTCATTCTAACATCCCAAGCACGTCCTACTTATTCTACAAAACCTAGGAAAAGCTTTTATTAGAACACAGTTCTAATAAAAGTAAACACCTCATGTCCACACAGTAGCTTGCTATGAGAACTTAAGTTAGTAACATGGTATTCTGCAGCATGAATGCTCCAGTGGACAGTTTCCACAGCTCATTATCCTTTTTCCAGTTTTCACTCACACTGACCCCTGCCAAGCAAAAAGGGCTACCTATACATGTATTTATTTTAAAAGTTCTCTTTGAAACTGCTAATACTTCTTTCCCAGATGTTCTCCTTTTGAGAGCAAATTTCCTCTCCCAACAGTTCTTCTCCTAGACCGATAGTGTCAAAAGCATCTTTTTCCTCCCCTCGCTTTTTTAAAATGTAGGTATATTAAAAAGGAACAATGTAAATTTCTGTGAAGAGTGGAATAGTTTATTAGACAGTTGATAATGAGAAAAAATGGCCAGAGCTACTTTTTCCATAAGAGTCAGCAGTGCAACTAAGATATCACCTCTAACAATAGATATGTTCTCGTGTCATTTACAATACAGCTTATTTAAAATATACTGAAAAAGTATAATAAACAGATCCACAAAAGAACGCTGTTGTCAAGTTTTCTGCATACTAACAAAACCAAGAAGTATTTAATTAATCGAAAGCAGAAGCTATAGCTGATCACTTTCTCTTTCAATATAATTGGGAGCATGCTATGGAGTGTTTACAGTAAACATCTCCCTCCTAAAATGGTGGGGGCTAAGAATTCATTATTTTTAAATCTAAACAACATAACCATAAAATAGTGCATGAAATATAATGTTAATCTTCACAGTTTTGGATAAAGGAAAGATAGAACTTCTCAAGAATGGGTGAAATCCTTCAGCAAGATCTCCATTAATATATCTGTTTCTTTAATTCACTTATATGGGACAAATCAAGTTTGTTATTTCATTATCTGGTGATTGAACAAAGGGATTTATGCCAGAATACTCTTGCCAACATATGACACAGTCTAACTTAATCTAACATGTTTCAGTAGCTATACACAGACCCTTTAACGGGCCCTCTGATACTCATCCACAGTCAATCACTGCATATAAGATCACTCTGCAACAGAAACTGCTTGAAAGTTTGGCTTGAACGTAAGAGTACTCAAAAAAACTGTTAAAATAAGATATCATTATGTGACAGATCAAAAGAAATAGCTTTCAATAAAGACAGACAGGGCATGCTCTTACCTTTTGCAAGCTGATTTGTTCTGTAACATCAGAAGGGACAACAGGAGACAGAACCAACAACCCAGCCAACTGAATTGGTGTCACTGCCTCCCACTACAGGTAGAATCTCTGCATTTCAGCATCTATCAGTCCTATGAGAGGAAGTGGAGATACGTGCAAGAAGTAATACTCATGTTAAATAGGACCAAACTTCTCTATGCTTCCAAAGTGTAATCTCATTTGCGTAATTAAATTAGCTTTTGCCATGTACAGGAAAATGAAAAAATTAGAAGTTCCTAACTTAAGAGAGGGAAAGAATGCATTCTAATACTCTCCAATTGATTTATTAGTGAATTCACCACAACACTTTTATTCTTGCAATTAGCCTTTAAACATATAGGAAAAGGACAAGCCCTTTTTAGGGCCAGTGTTGTCCAGGCTTTGAATTCTGCAAAGATTTTGCTGAAGGAAGTCTAGTTTGTAAAGCTACTTAAACATCAGCAGCAGCAGAGATTTGCATTACTGCAGCATTACCCAGAGGAAAATACTAAAATAAATGTTTCTGAAATA
>VZSC01000926.1:152237-180977 GCA_013398225.1 Steatornis caripensis | reverse complement strand
CAAACATTAGCTTTGCCTTTATCCTGAGGGTACATGCAATGCAGGGGCTTGAATGTGTCAAGTTTTCCTGCTAAGTATTCAAAGGTCTTTGCTAAATCTTCCTGACGACTTCAGTTCTCTGCACATGAGTTTGAATACCTTTAAATAAGCAATTTCCTAATAACATCTTCCAGTCTTTGCTCCTCTCCCACAGAAGTGGGAGAATTACCTTTTAAAAAAGCGTACAGCAGTTTTCATTGGATGAAGCCTTGACTATGTAGGTGTCATTAGTGGACATTTTTAAGGCATATTCAAAAAATAAACTACTACTATGTGATCTGTTCAACTACTTCATAAAATACAAATAATTCCTCTACGAAATATTCAGTATGCTAGGGAAACAGCATACTGTTTTGCAGTGTCAAGCAACACATAATTACTCAGACCAAGTTTTATGTTGCTGATCATCTAGTGTTAAAAAAGTTAGGCCAGAAGCTTTAATTGAATGATTAAAGTTTAATCTCTCACCAACTATGATTAAGTAGAATCCCTTTAACTCTAATCTGAACATCTTTTTGCCATTTCTGCCCAGAAGCCATGGCTTCAAGAGACACGGTATAGAGAGAATTCTGTTACACATTATACTTTTACCAAGAACATCAAGCATAACATCAAGCATAATGCATTTTTCATGTTTAGCCCAGTGAACAAGCTTTTCTGCAAGACTGAGAAGTTAGCCTTTAACAAAAGCAACCCAGGGCAAAAGGATTATGAGAAATATATTGGTGTTACCAAAGGGCTTTAAAGCAATCTAATTAGGTAGCCACATGCTATGTTTTGTGAGAAAAGTAGCAACCTAATAAACAGATTGTCAATGTAAAGAAAGAAAATGAAAAACGCATACTAGCAGTGAAATACTAGATTTTCCTCTGCCATCTGCATCCTATAAAATCCTGTCGGTATCTCATTGGGCTGACAGACTGTCTATTAAAATGCTTTTGGTTTTGTTTTTTAAGAATTTATAACATCTGGAAAACTATTTTAACTTAAGAATTACCTACCCTATTTAGGCTTTGGAACTACAATGAGAGGTATTCAAATTTAAGCACCACCTTCCAAAAGAAAAGAATTCAACGACAGTTAGATGCAAAATTTCAATTCTACAACTAAGTCATTCTGTGTTACATCTATGATGAATAAAGTAAGACTCGATGATAAGACGTAAGATATTAGTTATGCTCACTTAAAACTTGAGGAATTTATTGTTAGATAAACTTTGGCTGTAGACTAACTTGATTACAGATAGCAGTTTACAACACCACTAAACCACCTTCAGGAAAGTGAACTTAACACATTTGCCACAATTACAGCTTATGAAGGTTAACTGCTTCGTTTCACTTAGAAAAACATCCATAAGTGATTTCCATAAGTAGTTCCATCTTTGCCAAGAAATATAGATATAACAATGGAACACTAATCCTGAGACAGTTGCATTTTTAGTATCATCTGAACATCCTAGATCAGAAATAAGTGTTACGCAATCTGAATCTCTGTATAAATTCAACATTTCAGGTTGTATGGAGCCATTGAATTTTAGTCCTATCATGATACACAGAAGCACTTCCAAGCACTGATTCTATAATACTGTTCAGAAATAAAAAAGAACTCCGCCATGTAAGGCAAGAAAAACCACTGGCTTTTGTGGAAACACTTCTTTTTATTTACGCTACGCATTTAAAATGCCTATATTATACATGAAATATAAAGGAGATATTTGTGAAAACACTACATGCAGCTGTATTCCATGCTTAGCAAAAAACCTTCGCCTCTTCGGAAAAGGAGCAACATGCATAACATTACTATTGTCCTTGTCAAAAGCATGGCACATCTTGACTGATGCATCAATAATATTTTTCCATACTATCAAAAACTGAGGAAGCAACTGAGAACTCACCAGTTCTCACCTGTGAGCAAGGAGTTAAAAATTACCACGTGACTGCAATATCACCCTGGTTGTATATTAAGTATTTAAGACAACAGGATACAAGAAAATCATCACAGAAAGTAATAACCAATGCATACAGAAAGATGCAGTATCAACACATGCACCGAACTTCACCCACTGCTACTTCACTTTTACTTCCTTTCTCAACAACGCATCTTACTGATGTTCAAAAAAACACCCACTGCAAATGGACAAGTGTTCTTAAAATGACAAAATGATTTAACTTACTGTACTGTGGAGCTCTGACAAAATGCGTGTTGCCAACATAGTTTGTTTTGAGCCACAAAGCTGTGACAAAAATTTGATGATGGAAACATGGCATGAATTCCTTTTTTCCCCCCCTCCTCCTCTTTTTTTGTTCCTTCCTCCAGCTTTCAAAGGATCCTGTTTACAGCATGAAAACCTACTTTTCCCTGAAGCGCTCTATTTTAGGAGCATTTTCTTCCTGTCCAAGTTATTTAAAACTACGTACTTGTTATCAATTCATAGCAAAGCTCCCATTGATGCCATTTCTAATACTGCTGTAGACTAGTTACCGTATAAAGCCCTTATGCAGCACTGCTTTGTTTCAGCTACTAAATGGCATGCTACCATTTGAACACTTTATCCTAAACCAAGAGCTTCAGAAAAACAGCTGTTTAAAAGCTATTATATAAACGAGCACAAAAAATGAAAAAGAATTTAAATCCAGCATACTGTTCTAATTCAATGCAGTAAAAAAAGTTCCTTTACTGTCTCATTTCAGAGACAATACACCAGGAAGATGACAGAAAACACTGGCTTTATATCCACCAAAAATATGAAAGATGACTCTTGATTATAAGCATAACATCCAGTCATCATTTTGTTCCCCAAGTCTCAGTAAAAGAATAAAAAGATTTTTCTCTCTTTCCCAGGAAATAGATTAGGTAGGCATGACATTTTTCCACTTCACTGTTGTATGCATTTATAAGCTTTGCTTTTGTAGCATTTATGAATTCAAACAGTGCTAGGGTTAAGCTGGAGCAAAGCAATTTGGCATGCTTGCATCTGCTTTTATCAGGGAAAGCAAAAGCAATCCATGAGGTCTGGACTGACCTTAAAGTACAAGTATTTATTTGGAGAATCTAAGGGCTCACCAATTGTGTTTGGTAAGAGGGAAGCCTAAATTCGAACACTCACACACAATGTCACCTTAATTCAAGCAATAGCCTTTCAGTTCTTCTGGTCCATCAATAATATAATTGGTATTCTATTACTATATATATTATCTCTTTAAAAAGGACATAATTAACTACACACTCCAATTCTACCATGCTGTTTTCTACAGGACAGAGTCAGGTTTCCAAATTCAGCTACTTCCAAATTCAGATAACTTAATAAAAAATTCTATCTACACTGTTCAATGCAATTATATTTTCAAAGTGTATATATATACACACACACAACCCAGTGATGCTGTCGATAGACAACTCTCCCACAAAAACGTTAAAATTAATCGTCTTGCAAACAAACAAGTACAACAGAATATTGTCTTCGAAATCTCAGATATATGAAGGAGGTAGTTTGGAAAACAGGTCTTTGCTGCTTTCACTAAGTAAGCTATTTCTAAATTAATCTGCTGAAATACAAAATGCATTCAGAGAACACTTCCTCTAGGAACTGGATGCTATTTTGTTTCAAGGTAGGATTGCTCCCATGCATTGTGGAATTTGAGCGACTATTAATGTTTCCAACTCTCAAGTCCACGATCAGTTAAAAGAAATGCATTAGAAACAATTAGTGGGGAAACTTTTACTGCCTCTCAATGCCAAAGAAACTTGATCAAACTTAGATCCACTGCTGTGCAGGCAGCAAAACATGAATACAGTCTGCTACTTTGCAAAGGGACTGCTTTTCCGGGACACTGCCACCTTTCCTCATAATAAGCATTACCATTATTGTGAGGTAGTGATGTGCCAGTGACTAAGATTTTATTATTCTTTTTTCTAGTTTAATCACTCTTCCTCCATGCTTTTATGTCCTTCCCTGGTTATTTCCTTTAACTACTGAAAAATCTGAGACTATTTTAAAATCAGCAGTACAAAGAATTAATTCTCAGTGACATGATAGCAAGTCCCACCTTTCATACATCCTATGTGCATCAACAACCCATATTCAAATATAATTTGGTGTCCCGTAGCACTGACTAATACTGCGTCTTGTGCTTTTCCCTGTTAGAGTACTGGTAAGTAAGTATTTAAGATTATTTGTTTACAGAAAGTCAGTATCTCGCACACCTAATATCATTTTGACGTAGTATTGCTCTCTGTCCCCTTCGATTCCCTCAGTCCTTTCTAGCTAGGCTACAACTATTTATTTTAATATTCCAAGTCAAAAGGCAGACTTTTATTCCCCCTCCTACTGGAGCTGGGTCAATACTCCACAAAAACTTGCTCACATCACTCATTTCCAGTATTAATCCAGTCACAGAGTTTCCTTCGAATAATTTTTCCAGCTTTTTTGAATGAACGGTCTGAGAAGAGCAGCTGGACATCAATCCTTCAACATCTCTGAAAATTTGTCGTCTCTAATTTGCATAGCAGTACAACAGCACCTGTTATGCACCATTATATTCCTATTTTGATAGTATTTCAGTAGTCTATTCAAACTTAAATAAGCGTTATTTTTAGGTTTAAAAGGTTGGGCTGAGCAACTATCTGTGCTTACATCTTCAGCAATTTCCATGGCATAGATATTTACACAACAGAATAAATGCCAATTCTCTTATGGAATACAGAGTGATGACTGGTTGAAGGCTACGTACTGTCAAATCTACTCTTTCCATTCTGCCTACATGATCAATTCCTTTCTTAGGTCAGATACACAGATTTTTCACAGCTCTCGTTGTCAAAAAATACTTCTGATTTTGCAGTGCCTGTAATCTGTTATTTGAGACTACAGATTCCTACACACACACAAACATACACTTCATATAAAGAAAACGACCACTGGTCTCCCAACAGGAACAAGAACTGTTGTAGCTCAACTCCTCCACTACGAAACTCAACAGAGTTGCAGAAGCAAAGACAGTTGCATTCCTTCCTTTTCAAAGTTGCTTTCAGAGCTCCTGTTTTCTGTATCTAGTATTTGAACTAATCACAGTTCAAACACAAGCATGCTCAGAGAATCGGGAATTCAAGCCACATGTACTCACAAAAAGACAAATTGATCCAGTTCACCAGGTCTGCTCAGGGCTCAAAAGCAAAGCACTCAGGCTCTCACCGAGACAGAGATCAACACATACAACTCCATCCCCGCCAAGTACAAGGTTCTACAACTGAGATTCTTCAGAGCCATTTCCTGTTCATCCAGTCTGTTTGCTTACCACCCTACTAACATACTAAAGGCATATCTACAGTGCCTTTTTAATCTGCAGAAAAGCTGCATGATTCTCTTAATTTGACATCAAACCCAGATCAGTAGCTCATGCTAAGGGGCAAATCATAGCAGCTTGAGCTCAGTTCAGTGGTAAAGGAGTGAGACAGCAGCTTCAGGATGGAGCTAGCTCATATTCACCAGTTCACAATGGTGCAAAGAGCTTCTATCTGCATGGACTGTAACACCCAAGAAACCAGCTCATACCAGGGCAGAACTAATCACCTCCTCAGAGGAAAAGCTTCTTCCTCTTCCCCGTATCCCACCAAGGAAAAGCAAGTCTGACAATTAATTCAAGTGATAGCATCTGACAGCAGCTATGCAGATGTGCCACCTAAACGATGCAGACACTGAAAGGAATCTAACATACTTTGTCACTCTGTATCCAAACAAAGAAGAGGAGAAAGAGAACAGCAGGAAGAACTGTGTGTGTGTATATGAGAAATGGAAGCCAACACTATCTAAATTAAAGATAAGTATAATAAGGATATTGGGTTCACAGGTCACCTATGGCATGCAACACTGCAGGTACCATGATAATTAGTGTAAAGACAAGATTAAGCGGGTACGAACAGCTGTAAACCTACAAATTGTTGTTGCCACATATATAAGTACACTTTCTTGCTTCTTTTAAAAGTTCTCCCATGAAAATACTTTTATTCACAGCAAATATTTCTTCCAATCTCTTTTTTGTATTCATCTACCTATAAACAGCCCAACTGTGCACATAAATATTAAAAATTAATTTACCATGTAATGAAATGCAAACATGGGCAGAAAAAAATCAAACTCATATCACAGCACAGCATACATTCTTTTTTTCTATGTTATACAAATCTGTTTAACTTGTGTTTAAACAATTGATCATACTGATTTACAAATTATGACACCACAAATTCACATCAATTTAAATTTCACAGCATCATGTGACTATCTTGAATTTCTAAACCTTCCCTTTATGTTGTAGACTGCTTTACTTATCACAGTTCAACTTTTCTGAAACTGAGAAAATAAAATCACAAAATGGAAAGAAGTTGTTGAAAACAAATATGAGATTAAGGGATATTTGAATCTGACCAAAAAAGCTTCTTGATGAAAATGGGTCTCTGTCAGAGTGCCTAATGTATTATCCAATCTCTTTTTAGCAAAAACTATTTCTACTTTAATTATTAATCAAAGAGCAATTAAGTTACACATTTATGACTAAGTACAGAATGCTGAATTATCTTCAAAGGAAAGACTAAAGTTACTGTCATATCTTACACACAGACAACTCTAATGCTCTGTTACCTAAATTTTAGATATTTATCCACTTAGCCTACAGTGAAAAATCCACAGCTATGCAGTATTATGTACCTTAATTTTCTGCTTTCTGTAGAAATGCTTGATGCATACTACTACATAAGCAAGCCACATGCAAATTCAGAAGAACCATAAAAAAAAGCCACTTTTAATATTCCCCACACACACCTGGCATTATTGAGCTGGGGAACAGAAGCAATACCAGTGCATTTATTTTCAAATACACTAGCATTAATCTTTGCAAACGTAACTACGCCAGAATAACTTACCCACCATGAACAAAGTAGAAGTCAGCAGTCATTCTCTAAGATTTGGTGACCCTCAGCACATCAACTTACTTTGCATTTTCCCCTCTAACTATCACTCAGCATTTTTCTATGATAGGAAAGCCAGGTGGCTAAAGTTGTCCTGTCAGCTTTATCTTTAATTTATGCACTTAGATCTGCGAGTCTAAGAACAAAGGGTGTAAGGCAATGTTAGTCAACGCAATGTAATAAATAGACTTACCTTTACAGTATCTTCTTTCTGTACTTCAAGGCTACAAAGGGATAATACATACATACATGACCTGTATATCAGTAAAAACGGAATGTTTGGCCTATATATTAATAATCACGTTTACTTTGTTCAGCTAATACTGTATGAAAGAAGTCTGTACTAATAAGATGTTGCCTCTCTCTACTGCTTTAATGACACCGCAATTTAGCCGTTAACACTCAAGCCACCCAGCAGCCATGTACCTATAGAGAGGGGAGCCGAGGCTAAAGCGATTTCGGCCAGTACTGATTTCCTCTGAAGTTACAGGGGAACTGCCCTGCGTGTTTGTCAGCAAGACAACTCAACACAGCCAAAAGATCAATTTGCCCAAACCAAAGTTTAATATCCGATATGATTAACAAACAAATAGAACTAATTGCCAAAGGAAGAAGACGCTTATCCCCCTCTCAGTTCTTCAAATGAAGACAAGCTTCCCAGCAGATACGCTTTGGCCTAACCCAAGTTATTTGCCTCCATCAAGGGAAACGAGTGAAATTTACATTCTGGACACAGGAGATCAAACTAAACGCTTCAATGATGTCTTCTGATCTTGACTACCATGAAACCATGCATCACCCTGGTAACACTATGTACACTTTTAATCGTGTTTTAACACAGTAAGAAACACAAATTTGTCCAAAACCAAATACTTACAAGTCTTTCCCTCAATTTTCATGGAAGAAGAAAAGAATCAAGTGAGATCAAGAGTTCCCTCTTGTTTTCACCTTGTTACTGCTCCACTGAGAAAAAAACCATTTCTACCTTCTTCCCTCTTAATTTTATAATTGGACCTAAGTGATAACGATTCTTCAAATTATTTAGACTTGCAAGATCTGGCAAAATAAGGAGCAAGATACCTACTCCGAAAAAAATGGGTTAAGTCAAGGGACAAAGCTGCATGTGTGTGAGCTAGGAACTTAGGATTTAGGAAATGGGTACGTAGATTTCAAGTGTGCACATCTTCACTATTGCTGAAAATTTTTAGGAATACTGGAAGTGTGCATGTATAAATTGCATATCCATGTTTTTAATCAGCATGCATTTGGGTTATCCTCTCATAAATCCCTCTCTTATCCACAGGAAAACTGTTTCAGGTTTCACAGTCTTTTACTGAAAAACCACGCAAAATACTTTTCAGCCTTTATGTACTATAGAGTTCATTACGGAAGAAGCAGCCTTCTGCTGACTTTTTAAAATGTTCCTTTTCACTTTCCTTTTACTTCAGAGCTCATTTTGGATATTCTTTTTAATATCTATTTAATATCTCTTCGATCTATGACATTGCCACTGATTTGGTCTGGTCAGAATTCCTAAGTTCTGTTTCTTCTGAGAAAAATCAGTGGGCTTTCTGAATGAATCATAATTTTTAAAAAATATTCTAATGGTTTTACCAACAAACTGCACTCTGGGAAGTTCATTACACTGTCAGTCTTCAAGATCACCAGAAGCCATTCTGGTTCTTTGTTATGGTCTCAACTATAATACTGAGTGGAGGTGCTATCTATGACCAGGTGAACAGAATTCAGCTGAAAATCTTCATATAATTTTTCAAACCTAGAACATTATGTCCCATTTCATTTTTACGAGACTTATTTCAAACTTTTTCCACACAGGTCTTGGGTACAAAGACAGTATTTTTCTTTGGGGTTTTTTTTTTTTTTCATATCTCTAAGCCATCCACAGAACTCATCAGCTGAATTGTCATCAGCGACTGTGGAGCTTTACAACAGTCATATTGATTGGTATCTCCCAAAGGCATATTGTAATCATTTTACCACTGATAGGGTTATAGACAGACACACACTATGACATTCCCCTTAGGTATGATAAATGCAATCCTCATTTTCTCAGATCTTGTGCAATTCACCACATTCATCTGTCACCACAGAATGACCCTTTCTATTCCACTGAAGCTGTAAAGCCCAAAGACATAAATATCTTCTTAATTCGTACATATGCCATACATTCCATAGTCCTATTTTTTATTAGTTCATAATGATTTATCATTTCCTCTATGAAAATATCAGCTGGTGTATTTCTTTTGAATAATTTTGTACAGCATCACTTTGAATAAAACATTAACAACAGCGTTCTCCCCGCAGTGTCTATCACATTCTTAAGTACCAGAGGGTATTTCTGACATGTGCCATATACGGATCATTTTCCTTGCGTACTGTCACAAACAGTCTTATTATAAAAAACAGAAACCAGTTTGTGGTTGCTACTAGCTAAAGCAAAGATATGATCTGTCTACTTTTTAACAGCACATTCTCCACTGATGCCTCACATTCATCCTCAAATGACCATCAGTTCCAACATTTGTCTTGTTTCCAAAAACACCTGTAAATCCACAAAGCAGCCTGTTACTGCCATGATAGAGAAAGCCTAAGATTTACCCATATACAGACATTTTTAGACATGCACAATGCAGACATGGTTAACATCCTATGTGTTTATGGAAGCAATACATAAAACAATCAGCATAATCTTATAAACAAAAAGGTCATAAGACAATTCCATAAGTACTCTAGCTAAATACAAATTACATCCTGTGTCTGTAAACTTTAAATCCAGTAGCCACAGTACTTCATATAGGTAGTTTTCAGAGACAACTCATTCAAAGAACATTAATTGTCTTTAAACAGCAAAAGAAAAAATCCATGCCGATTTAACAAGATTGCTTTTCCATATTAAAGTTACACTTGTATTCAGTTTTGCAGCTAAATTATTTTTAAATATCAGTCAAGTCTACATTAGTTGGATACAAGTTGATGTGAATTAGAACAGGTAATTCACAGTAGCATTTCAAAACATATAAAAAAATGTAAGGATACACAACTTTTCTTTAAGAAGTCACAATCTTGCTGGCTTACTACCTTTCTAGTTGCAGTTAAAAAACTTAGGAGTATTGAGGAACGACATATTTTTGTATGCATTACGAAGAATGATGTTTTAATTCAGGAGCAGACTAGACCGAAGTATAAAGCTTTATGATTAAAAAACAATATTGTGACTATGTGTTATTCATCCCATTACTGTAAGATCTGTAATGATTGTTAAGAAGTCTTAAGTATTTCAAGTCTTAACTATTACATCTCAATTCAATGCATTTTAAAATCCAACCCATAATCCTTTTCCTCAAAGATTTAATTGCTACTACTAATATTTTTGTATTTGAGAGCTGTAAAGTAGTTCTGAAATATACAAATTTACTAACAATACTTAAAGTTACATACAACTTACCTTTACTGTTCATATAGGAAAATAGGACAGTCAAAAATATCAAATAGATTCAAACTCAAACAGCTCTGTGTTGAGATCACGGCAAGATTTGGCCTAGCATACAAAATTCTAGCTGCACTATTTGGGGAAAATGTAACGAAATCTCCATCAAAATTTGAACATTTTAAATGCTAAGAAAGCGCTCACAACGTAAATGGAGATGACTGTCACTGCCTTACTGAACTACAAACTGTTCTTAGCACTGGATCTTAAATATACTACTAAAAACTTTTCAGCTTTCTTTTCAGTTGAGGTAATCATAAGTCTTCTTTGGAAATTGACTTGCTATGCAATCCAAATTCCTGGACATGATTTCTTCTTTTTTTTAAACTACAAACCTTAATTATTAAATGCAGCTTGCATTTTCATTTCTGGAAGGTTGGGTTTTTTTTGTGGTTCTCTTTTTCTAGTATTTCATTACACTCTGTTACCATGGGTGTGAGCAGGTTCCTGACTATGATGATAAGCAAAGAGCAGGGAGAAGTACTCTCTCCGCATTTCATTCAGATAATAGAAATCTGCAAGCTGCGCAGTGTGACAGATGAGCTACGTGAGCTAAAGCAACTTGTTCCGCTTGTCAGCCTCCAAGAGTCTACAGCAGCAAGATACAATTGCTATGACACCACAATCACAGAACTGGGTCAAACATACGGTCACTTTAAAACAGAATGTCAACCGTTCTTTCTACTTGAGGAATTTGATTCAGTGACACTAAAAGCTGTTAGATACCATTAGTTTTATATCTAAGTTCAAAATGAAACTGTTACTTTGACGGTATTTGAAGAACTCTCTTGTGAGCTCTGTGTTGCTATCAAAGTTTGTAGGAATCTCAAACTGTCAAATACTGTCACTATTGCCCATAGGGATTGGGTACTTTATGACCAGAACACTTTCCTGTGTTGCACCAGGGAATCTGTGCCTTTGGAGTAATATTTATGTTATGGCCTTCGTGGATTAAACGGATTAAAATCATCACAGAATTTTAAAGAAGAAAGATTATACAGCTATATATATTTTTTTAAATAGAGAAATAAAAATAAAAGACACCTTAACTCATGCCTAGATTTACTATTTTGTTTAAATAATCATCTCAGAAATTAGTATTTTATTTTAGGAATAGAAGAATTACTAATTGAATGACAGTAGGCATTTAAAGAGAAATGAATAGTAATCTTTTCCAATTATTTCCCTAAATTTTGGAAGATTCACTTACATTATATTGCGATTATTAAATACCCCATGCAATACTACTAGCATGCACAGTTCAAAGTTTAAATAACCATGGTATACAGATCTTGCTACACGGTGGATCTAGATCTGGAAAAACAGATACTGAGATGAAGATAGTTCTGATCTTACTCTGACATTTGATCATCAGAATCTTTATTAAATAACATACAAAACTATTTTAACAGAATTACACTATATATGTTTCAGCACAGGTAACTTTTGTCCAAAAGCACTAGATATGTAGAAGGAATGAACAAAAGTCCGAGACATACACAAGTCATTTCTTTTTCAATATTTTACCCATTTGTGTTGGCAGTCTGAATCAAGCTCCAATTCATGGACTCTGGCCAGGCTTAAATTCCCAGTCTATTAGATTCCACAGTTCAGTTTACAGATATTTCAACAGACTATATTCAAAACATGTTCAATATTTCAGGTTTTGATGCATATGTTTTTCTGCTTTGTTTACATTACATAATTGTCTATCTAGTCCAACATAAAAATTTTTAGGAAAAGTATTTTCAAGAAAAACTTCTCATGGAGCTGTTCAGTTAAGAAGATTCATATTTTTGTGCAGTTAAAAACTTACATAATTCTTAAAAATAATTGTTGTTTACTTGCTTTGATTTCTAAATGTCTTTGATCTCATTCATTAATATTCATTAGTCTTCTGATGTTGGACTAATGAGAATCTTACACGTTTATAAAAAGCTATTTAAACAATGTTACAGATTTTTTTCTGATTTATGTTTTTCATCAACACTAACAATACTTTACTCTTTGTGTTCTCCAGCTTTTTCTTCAAACTTCCTGAAGACATAGTCTACATACTCCAAAAAGTGGAACTCAACAAATACGTAAGTCAGTTATGAGCACAAAACCCTAAATGGATAACAGCATAAACACACAATATGTATCGACAGAATGAATAATGCTCATACTCAGCATCATTTACTTCCATGTTTTACATACATTATTTATGTTTATGACTGAATGTCTCTGAAGCAGTAAAGAAATAATACAGCCACAACATCTCAGCTTCAAGACTTTACAGGCACAAAAGCAGCAGTGCTGTTGCCACTGATATTTCACGTCACAGATGCACACACACAACACGCACAAACAGCTAGTCACTTGTATTCTTTGCATTTAAGAAGACATTAGTTGTTTTCATATTTAGTTTCCACTGTTTGGAATGCACATCCGCAAGAAGTTGAAAGTAAGTATCCCAGCATATGCTGCACAACATACTTGTACTACACAGACTGCCTAAGTTAGAAGTACTCAGGGGAACCAATGTCATCTTACAGGCTGAAGCAATCCGTCAGAACACGCCGACAAACAGTTTCAGGTTAAACATCCACTGCTCATTAAACCTCCTTCTATACTCTTAACAGCATTGCTATTTCCCCAATCAAAATGCTGATTTACACCGGAAGTAACAGGCAAAGCAGTCCTAAATGTAATGTGTATGCAAAGATCATCAAAATATGCAATAACCATCAAAGAAATACTGCTACTTCAGAAGTAAGCATCTATGAAGTCAGCTCCAGTAACTCTTAGTTCTCCAAGCAACTGCAAAGGTCTTTTGCCAAAATATCATTTTGGTTAAAGAAATGACTTGGCATAAACCTCAATGCTAATCAAGTCAACGCCACACATTCACATTGGCTTCACTGGCACCTGGATTTATCCTCAACCGATCTTACTAGACCAGTTGACCACTGTGTGTCTATTATAGTTCTTACATTCTGGGCTTCCACTGGTATTTCCAACTTAAAGATCAAATACAACGTATCACATTTTTTTAAAACAAATTATCTTGAGATAAAGCTACACCAATTTGTAACCATCGATTACAGCATTCTAGCTAGGAATTAACTCTTACACCACAAGAGAAACATCCCTTATAAGCTTCCTAATGACAATATAAGCGTGCAAAAGCAGGGAAGTACATAATTATACAGCATACAGAGACCAGAACATTTGACTACACATCCATATCCCAAATTTCCAAACACAGAGAAAGACGTTGCTCTAGTCTCAGTATCAAACAACAACAAAAAATACAAAGGACTAACTATCCTTGATTCTAGGACTCCCACTGTATCTCGCATGACGCTCAGTATCTAACAGCACTGGAATCCTCCACACCCAAACATTTCAAGACAGTTGCTTTATGTTTATCAAAGTACCAATGGTACTTTGGTAGCAATGTTTGATTATCTGCAAAGCTATGCATATTAATATGAATTTGGTTCTACATTACAGTACAATTCTGGAAAAAAGGAAGTAATTGTAGAAGCTTTAAGTAGCATCCAAAGCATTTGTATAAACCAGATGCTGCGGATAATTATCCATTTCTAATTCTGATTATGTGCAACGTCAGGCCTTACATGTCACTTACAGGTAAGTATTAATCTTCCTCCAAAGAACAGTATTTTCTCACTCTAACTTTTCTCCCTTTCTGTTCTACTCTTCACCTGAACTAACATAAGTCTACCCTTACATAGCAGTACTTGGTCTTTAATTCTGATACTCAAGACTCAGCACTTGGAGATGCGCCACTATAGCATATGTCATACTGAGATTTTATCCCACCTAATTGAGTCTTAAAAACAAGTCACACATCAGAATTAACATGACAGGAAAAATGTTAAAGTCACAATACTAGAAGGCATTTTTTCCCCCTGATTTCTAGGAAAGAGAAAAAAGAGGATAAAACTTTATTTAATAGAAATTGTTCCAAGTAAATCAACCATGTACAACAATTCTGTATGTTTTATGTTATAAAACACTTGCATTCGAAGTTGTACTTCAAATATACTAACGTTCTCAAATTTTATTTTTGTTTTGTTTTGTTAAATCATACTGTCAAGGCCTAACAGCTACTGCTTCAGTTGCAGCCCTGGGAAGGATACATCTCAGAACAGGTATAAAACACTACAGCTATTTAACGGACTGGGATTCAAACAGCAAAATTGAGGAAAACCTGACACAGAAATCTCTCTCACTGAAGACACTCAGGTAAAGAGAAAAGACAGTGCCTGCTACTAACAATAATGACTTAGTGGAGGGAAGCTTACAAATCATACTAATTAGTAAGAAACAGGCAAGAAAAATAAGAGCCTCAAAGCAGTAGCACTATGTTGGTAAAAATCCCACAAGCAAATGCACTACTAGTCTTGGCTTTACTATCCTTTTGTGTCTTTAAAAGTACATCTATCCAGCGGTCAACTGCCTGCCATATGAAATTAGAGTCAAGCAGCCCAGCCAAATATCCAACTGACTAAATCAATTGTTTAAACTAAAAACAAATCTGTGTGACCAATCTGTTGCTACTAATATCCAAGCTTGGTTACATCCACACCAACCAAAGCAACTGCAGATTAAATCTATACTAAATTAATCTTCGGCAAGGAAGATTAGTGCTCTACTTGGAAAGACATTTATTACTACTGAAAGAGCCACAACTTCCTAGATGAGATTTGTATTCTTTTACCCTTAAAAAGAAACTCAGAACAGCTTCCTCACCTTTCATGTAACTGAAAAATACGTCCATTCTTGCACATAAAATGTGCACTAAAACACAGAGTTTTGTTAAGCTTTGGTATTACGTTAATTCAATAAGCATGATATGCCTCTTTCAGATTTCATCTCCTAAAGTCAGAAAAGAAACAGTGTCAGAGAACTTTTGACAGAAACGTCTGATTTGGTTAAACAGCTCAAGACTTTCCAGGTGAACGTGAACTTTGAAAAAGGCAGTTATGTTTAAGCAAAAAAATCATTGTTATTATTGTTTTGAAAATCTCTTCATTGCGAGTCATCACTTAAGAAGTCAACAAAAATATTTCTACTATTCCACAGACAGAATTACAACATAATGGGACTTAGGTAACAGCCTTTTTTAGGACAAAAATTAGGCACCTTACAGATCCAGTTCCTTTTGTATTTAATAGAAGCCCACTTCCTTACTAATTGTCATTGGTTCTGTGACTGAAAACTGCAATTAGTTATGCTTCACTGACGCACACGCAAATTCTCTTGTTGTTATATTATTCAACCTGAACATTAATAAGCAGGGCTGTTAAAAATTCTAAGTGATTGCACCACCATCCCGATTTTATTAATCTATTTGTAGCAAGAGACAGTTAAATACTGCGCATCCTTTAAATACATCATTCTAGCTAGGAAAATGTTAGTCTGCCACATGAATTAAATGAAGAAATCAAAAACCAAATAAGACTACTGTTTAAGTTGTGCAAACAGTACTTAATTTTTAAGATCAGATAAAATGTGAAAAAATAACATGCATTACTAATAGTGTTTTATTTTCAAATGGATCTCAGTTACAAATGAGCTTCATTAGAGAAATAAAACCGACACAAAAACACCAAAGGAAAATAACTTTCATCAGTTGAAATGAAACTAACAAGGGCTACCAGCAGTAAAAACCTAACTTTAAATTCCAAAATGAATCTCCTCTCCTGACCTTTATGGAGCTCAAGATGCATACATACACAGAATAAACAAAATAATTTGAAAGCAAATTCACTGAGTGCACCTGACCTTTGAAACAGCACAGATAATTTTAATCAGATTTGCACAATGTTAGTCTAACTAGGTTTCCATGTAGCAACGCAAAGATGACAAAACTACTTACGAAAAAAAAAGACAACAATTTACCAAAATAAAAGCATCTTTAAATGTTTTTTTGAAATAGTCAACAGCCCTAAGAGTCTCAGGTTCAGGAAGAATTCCTCTGAAATTCTACTCTATCAGTGTGCAGCTAAAGCTCCACAATTCAGCTCTAGCGAAAAAAGCCCTTTATGCCAGTTATGCTAGTTTCTGTCAGTTAAGTTGCAGAGCTGGCATCTGAAAGAAAAAAAAAAGTTACACAAACGTTTTAAAAATTAGGTTTTGTAGCAGTGGCCAGTAGTTGCCTCATTAATCACCTTGCAAACAGTAGGCTACTTAAAGCTTCTCAGTTATGTTGATTAATCTTAAATTTACAGAGGAAATGAGTAAAAAAAGAAAATTAAGATTTGCAGCATAAATAATCTGACAAGCAGTGCTGACTAGTAAAAATACCTAGTTACAAAGAACAGAAGTTCTTAGAACTACACACAACTAGCCTTAGTTGAAGCTAGCTGACAATTCCTTTTTTGCTGGAAGGACAGATGTTACAAGAGTTATAAACTACTTATCAGCCTCCAAAGCTGACTATTGCTTGTAACACGTGGAAAAACAAAGAAAGAAATCTCATGCTTTACACAACTGCAGCTTACTGCAACTACAGTTGTATTACTTATGCCTGATGAAATGAGGAGAATTAACATGGAGAGCTGAACGCCCTGCTTCGATTCAGAACACGCAACCTCCATCAGATCAGACCTTCCACACTGACAGTGACAACGGGGTTCTGCCCAAGCTGGAAAACATAGCATGAGAGTCAAATACAACTAACTAAACAAAGACACTTTTAAAATGCTGAAGTTTGGCTTTGCTACTTTTGAGAAAAGAACAACAGTGAGTAGACCAGAGTTCCTCATTGATTTAGTATTTACCCAAGACTAAACTCTGAGAGATGCAATAGGACAATATAGCCTTGTCAAATAATGCGCTCCAGTGTAACAGCACTAGTTCGAACTACTTCTGGTCTAGTTGGTTTTACAGGCCAACTTCTTAGCATTTACAGAATGTTCAGTTTAACAAACCACTTAGATATTAGAACAGCTGGAAAGAAAGTACGAAATAACTACTGTTAACTACATTCATTTGTAACTATGCATGGCTCACAAATGAATTTTACACATTGGCTCTTTCCTTGTAGAGCCATCACTGCTCTTGTAATATCTATGAGCAGCAAGGTAAGCCAAATGTCTTTCTAAAGATAGAATTTGGTCACCTTATCCAAGCTCAGATCATTAGCAGCAAATACCATGACGTTCTATGTAGCCTCTGAGACAACAGGCAACAGAATAGAGTTTATATATCATTTGAAAACAAGCATTGCTGAGAGTTAACACATGTTTAGGTATGATCATGAACAAGACCATTTTCCAGAACAGCAATCCACCATTTCTGTGTCACTGATTCATTATCTGAAACTGTTGTAGGCCAATCAACCCTTTCTTATTATGGTAACAGTCCCATTCCTCTTCTGTCAGACTATTTTCATCTTTTTTCTCTCTCCTTTGCTCACAGTGGATTTTATCCTAGAGTTTGTCTTTTGCCACAGCTATCTGATATTCTCATCTACTCCTACTAAGGAGTTTAACTTACTCAGTTTATCTGGAAGGTTGAGAAGGGAGCTGATCACTGTGTACAGACACTTACACAGTCTGACAATGTAAAGTATTCTGACCTTGCAAACAGAGTCATACAGGACCTAGCACTTGGAAATGAACATCAGAGAAATAGAAACTTGAGTGAAAGAAAACTGACCCAATTTCCAGACACTGAAAGCAATTTTAAATGAGCTAAAAAAAAAAAGGATTGAAGGAACTTGTGACTTAATTATTGCATTACAATTTATTAACATGAAATGAAAGTTATCACTCCACTGTAAGGTAAATTTCAGTTTTGTTTTGTTTAGGGTAGAAGAACATGTACCACTAATTACTACAGTTTCCACCTAGGAAAGCTCCAATCTATGGAATACTCATCAGAGCTAGTAGAAAAAAAAAATCAGTTCAATCTTTCACATCATTAAAGGAAAAGGAAGGTTTCTATAAGACGTAAAGATATGCAAAGCTCTGTTGAACTGCACTTTCAGGGAAAGCTCATTCAGTCAAAAATTGCTCTTTTTTCTTCAAGACTTTTTTTTTTTAACAAACTTAGACTGAAGAAATCCCAGCCTCGATGTGATTGTAAGTTAAAATTACTTTTTTTCTTCAACTACAGTTTTCAAGATTTTTTCTAACATCCTTAAAAATCAAAATGGACAATTACATGTGTCATTGTTTTCTGGAGGAATTAACACTAACAGTAACATCTGTTAAGCAGCAACATCTATCTTAACCAGTGCAGTGGGGGAAGAGACTTTACTGTATTCATGCACTATAATTTAACTTCATTGTAAGCTCTCCTAAACTGTCAGGCAAAGTCTAAGGAAATAAGTTTCTCCTAGGAACATCAAATATTTACAGTCAGATGTATTTCAAGCAATAGATTTTAAGGTAGTGTTTATTTAAGTTTTAAAACTTTTAATTCACCATACTATGCTGGCTGCTAAAGGTATATAGGGAAAAATGATTCGGAAAGCATATCCAAGAAAAACTCTGTTGATCCACTAACAGTCCAGGTCAGTGATGTATCCATGCTCTATTTGACTAGTTAAATTCACAATGCAGAACTTGTATGACCTACGTGTAGTACTAATATACTACACTTTTATTCTGGACTTCTGTACAACATTTTTACGCCAATACGTAATTTTTAATGTATGTTCTTAGATCAATAGTTCTGCACACCGTAATGAAACTCAGCTGCTGATCCATTACAACACGGCCACATTCAGTGTGATGTTAATATTGAATACATTCAGTTTTCATGCAGTGCCTGTACGGCTGGAAGTCTGTGAACAGTATCCGCAAAGAAATGACAGCATTCAACTTATCTCTAAAATTGACTGTAAGCATCCTGCTGCCGTTAACAGCTAAGAAGCAGCAGCCATCTTTCAACAGAGAAATCCAAGAATAGAGGAATGATCATCTGTCTTTCTCTGGACCACAATCAAACTGGTTTAAATGAACCTGTTGAACTTACAGAAGTATTCGCACAGATAAGGCTAGCGTGAAAAGGCTGCTTAGAAATAGTTCCTTTTCACCCCAGTTGGGACAATACACAAATGTATTAGCACTTTGCCTAGTGCTTTTGCTGCTGCAGTGTAAATCTGGTTCAGAGGATAAGGCACTCAGTTACTCCCTGTTTCCAAGGACAATATTGTGGGCGGTAAGGCTAGCAATTCTTTCACCTAAGCAACTCCCACTTCCCTCTCCAGATCTTGCAGAAGCTTGGGTGAGCAACTGTCTGTAGGCTTACAACAAATCGGAACAATGAACTTTTCAAGTTTGTCAAGGCTGAAAACAAGCCTTTTTTATATAGCCAGTTTGCTCAGATGTCTCCACTGGTCTGACTCACCACACGATACAAGAAACAGCTGTAACAGAGTAACAAATGCATTACACATGGGAAAAGAAGCCAGCAGCTGAGATGGAGTTGCTTGATCTGCAATTCCTTGAGCTGGTTCTGCTGTCAAACATAAAATAAATTTAAAACAAACAAAAAGAAGAACAAAAACTCCTGTTAATAAGTCCTACTTTTCATAGTGGCTGAATCTCCTAAGACTAACTGTCCTAAAAAAACCCCAGAAGTGCTTCTGCTGTTAGTCAGCAGGCAGTTTAGAAACTGTTTCTTTTTTTTAATCACTTCTCAATTAAATGATTACACAAGTATCTCTAGACAGATGCCTGTATTTCTAGACTCAAGCACTACCTCAGGATTTCTTGCATCTACATAGCAAGCAGCTAGCCTTACAAGCACAGGTGTTGTTCACTCCTGTTATCAAGCTATCTTTCCCATCCTTGACTTTGAATATTTCCGCATGGACTCAATCCATGGCAGTACAGTTTCGAAACTGACAGTCACTTTGATTGCCTGTATGCCTATATCCCTTTAGATGCTAGTACTATAGCAGCAACACATTTGGTCTGGCAACAACAGTCACAAAAACATATTCTTATCATTTGAATGATTAAAATGTGATTTCAACCTCTAATGCTTAAAGGAAAAGCATATAGTATCATCTGATCACCAGCAGTCCCAAAAGTATGTATATTTCCATCACATTTCAATAAGGCAGCAAAGCACAAAAACATTTGTCAGTTAACAGCTCTAAAATAGCTTGTTTCTTATNTATAGTATCATCTGATCACCAGCAGTCCCAAAAGTATGTATATTTCCATCACATTTCAATAAGGCAGCATAGCACAAAAACATTTGTGAGTTAACAGCTCTAAAATAGCTTGTTTCTTACGACAATAGTAAATATCATTGGTAGTTGCATCATACAGTCTCAACACACAAAACTGAGAAACTAGTTAAGATAATAAACAGAAAACATTCAAGTAATAACATAGGGTAATTTTATCTTTTCTAATGTTGCCTTCATATTTTCTGCATACAAAGAATGCTCACATACCTGCTATATGTACCTCAAAAATGAACATTACACTAGAAAAACACAGGAAAAAAACCAGCTGCCAAATACAGAATAAAACCTGTTTCTACTTTGATATTTTGTTCTCTAATTTTTAAGCAGTTGTTTAGATCTTTAGGGACACAAATCCTTTAAAAGTACTTGGTTTCCTATTAAAGTCTTTTTCATTTATTTGACTCCTCCCATAAAAACATCTACATTGAAATGCATTACTTTGTCTAACGTTAGAGTACCTCAAGTTGAGTTCAAAATAAAACACACAGTAAGATCATTTGCACCATGTTGCACGAACATCCATCGACCACTAAATCTTGCCTGGTTTAAACGCTGCACCTAGGATCCTCTTATGGAACAACTGCAAGGACTAATCCTGATTTTTGTTACAAAGTTACAGACCAGCAACTACTTACCATCCCACATCGAACAGTTTAATTGCTACAGTCCAATTGCCAGGAATGCCCTTCCTCTTCCAGTTCAGTACTTCGTAGGACAATTTACAATAAAGAAATTTATAGCAACTTATTATATAAATAACAAATATTTCATATTAGCTATAAATAATAATAGAGTTTTTAATAGGCAAATGGCTACTCTTACACATCTGTAATGATAACTGAACCAAAAATATTAGTTGATAATCTGCATGCAGCAACATGCAAACAGGAACGATAGTTTAACAACCAACTTTCCACAAAACATCATTGTAGTTTTATAATGATTTAATTAAAAGTTCTATGAAAGCTTGCATAGCAATGAAGGCTGAAGTCCAGGGTTGTCAAATTTTCTACTGAAATATTGGGTATATTATTAGCTCTTCATTTGAGATGCGCTTGTCTGTATTTCTTTTTCCTATAAAAACATGAACCTAATCATATTTTAAACAAGACTACACATTTTCCTCAGCAGAACACCTGTCTAATTGGAAACAGGACTGAGGAGATTTATAAACCTTAGATTTAGGCAAGCTCCCTTCTGTCCTTCCCCAATCTCCTTCTAAAATTGAATGTTTTAAAGCCAAATTTGACCTGAAAACTTCACTGCAATGAATAAAATTCTGCTATTCTGAAATAGCACTCATCACAACCATATAATTCTTTAATATTTAATAACACAACATACACTAAAAAGAGACTGAAAGCCTGAAATCATTAGGAGATGTCCCAGTACAAGAAATAAAAGGGAGACATACATTTCTCTGCAAGTGTAATTTCAAAGTCCTTTCACATAGGGATCCAAAGACTGCCAGCTTGGTTGCTTTGCTACTGTATATTAAATAAGCATGTAATGAAGCCACTGGTTTTGATTCACTGAGATGCCAAAGATCATGGGTAAAGAATATAAAATAATTTTTTTTAAAAACCTGGAATATCAAGAAGGTGGAAAGAATCAGGTACAGCATCAAAAAGAACAAAATACTGACAACAGGAAAGAACAAAAAACAGCCTCACTTGATTTTAGTGACCATTTAGAAAAATAATAAGGCGTGAATGACATTCAAAAGATATTTCCGAACCCCAAAAGACTATGAAATACTTCAGTCCCTATCAGTTCCAGAAATCACCAGATTGTTTTTATTAACAGAACACTGATTCCCAGTCTTAATACAAGCTAAATGCAAATTTGAGCCTTGTATGTTAGCTAGCACTTTCTAACGTGCCTTCCTTATCTCTTAGTTCTCCATTAGGACTTGTACACAAATCCAGCAAAACAGTTTCAAAGGTACTTAATTTTCAGTATTTGCATAATACCACTGAACGGGACAAATAATATGCATACTTAGTGCCAAATGTCAGCACTATCCCAATTTAAAGCCTTATTTGTTAATGTTTCAGAAACAATTCTGAATATAAAGTAAATGACATATGTAAAGTATTCCAACAAGTCAGTGTGCAATGACTTCTAAACAACAGAACACCTTTTGAGACCAATACCTTCCAGACACATCAGATTTTTAGCCATTTAATACCTTGATAAATCTGTGCAAATGCTAATGCTAAAACACATTTACATTCAGAAGAATTAATATAAACGTTTTTCACTATTTATGCACTAAGCCACAGGACAATTTTCATAAAGTAACAGGTAGCACTGCAGTGCAAATACAGAAGATCTGTACTTTGCAGTATCTAGGAATGTGAAGCTGATAAACGCAATTGCCGAGTTGGTTGCATTACACTGAAAAACTGATGAGCTATACTGGAAATACTCGGTATTGCAGTGAAAACTGATGAGAGGAAAAGTACACATTCTGATTAAAATCAAAAGGTTTATTTACACCTCACAAGCAGAACGTTTTCTTTACTGTTGCCCACAAGGCTAAAACCAGCTCTTTTACCAAGGTCTATTTATCATGTTTCAAGTTTACTACTAGAATAACCACAGCAATTCCAAAAAGAGTAAGCCTTTAGAAGCACTATATCATTTTGAAAATTTCTACTGTAATTTTAAATGTTTGAGAATGAGGGTTTGTTTTTGAAGAATCAGATTTGCCACTAGCCCTACCTCTCTAACATCCAAGGGTACTCTTGTTTCTCATGGCACAAAGGAACATAAACCTTTATCCCCAAAGGAAACATAGTCTACAGCATACCTGTTTTTTAACATAGGAAAATCAGGTATTAGCTATAAATGGCCTATCTTGAATTCATTAATCACCACCTTGCCAGGAACAATCTGCTCGAAGTCTACATTTTGCCCATCTATTCACTGTTGAGCATTAAAATATGCCTGACCTCTCCAACTTCCTTCTAAGAAGAAGCAGAAAGCAAAAGTTACCAGGGACTTCTGGTCACAACAATGCATTGAATTTCAGCAAATCCCAATGTTTGACTCTGCTATGGGGTTGGATGTTGACAATTATTTTAAGTTTTAATGATTAGTGATTTAAGTTTTTTGTGTGGACTTTTGGTTTCATTTTGGGGGTTCAGGGTTTTTTTGGGGGGGTTGTTTGGTTTTTTGTTTGTTTTTTTTTTTTAAAGTGAGAGGACTGTGTTTCTGTGTGCAGCTTTTCTAAGACGCAAGAAATCTGTGGCTCTTCTGGAGAGTACAATACTACCAACCACATCACTGTTCTAAAGCTTTCACTTACACAAAGACAAATCAGTATTCTGAATCTTTACAACACTATCACCATTTATGTGCTGTGTACATATAAAGCAAGAACGAACTGTGATCTAGGGATTCCGTTCAAAAGAGTGGCACCATGGTCAATAGACATACACCACTATTTATACAGCTACTTGCACTCCCAAGCTGCTCTTCCTCATTTTACAAGAGTCAGTGCTCTAATTTACTTCTACCTTAAGTATTTTAAAACACACATTCTGTACTCCTTGGTCTTCTCATTACAAATGTTTGCAAGGAGGACATTTTACTTGAAATGTACTTCAGAATACTATCTTGTCTGTCTTCTGCTGCAAGGAAGCTGAAACCTGTTAACTTAAACAGAACTGTCAGAAGCAAGCTGAAGTAATCTTGTAGGATCTGGAAAAGCAAGTACAAGTGGAAAGGTCCAGTATCAGCAGCTGACTTTAACAAGGATAAAATGTCAACAAAGGAAAATTAAGTTCAAAAATAGTGTTAGTTGGTTTGTCTACTCGTTATGAAAACTTGCTTTTTTGGAACTCTACTTGGTCCATGACACCACTCTACATGTAACAAATAAGCCGAAAGGAAAAAGAAATTTCTAATTACTGCAGTAAAAAGGAGTCTGGTCAACGTAGAAGTGTGAGTAACATACCACCCATAATTATAATAACCTGATTACTGCAAGACGTGCCTCCAGAATGCTAGTTTCACTATATTTGAATAATTGCTATGCTGATTAAGCTCCTCTTTAAAACCACCTCAAGCTAAAGTTTAACCAGGCTAAGAATCAAGGACGATACCTTCATGTTACATGTGCCAATCAAAGCAGATTCTGTGGCTGAGTATAGATACTAATTCTATCAAAATGTGGCTAACGAATCATCTGATTACTGTCCCAATCCTTGAAATTCAGCACAGTGATATCCACTTCTGCTGGAATACCACAATAATAGCAAAAGATCAACATAAGTAAAACTGAATATCCATGAATGTATTCATGAAGTTTGCAGTTTTTATCTCCTGTACTTCACCTGAAGACAGAAGAAACACATAAAATAGAAAATAGACCTTCAATACATTGTGCTGTCTAGCAATAGGATTTATGTTAATAATTTCAACTTTCAGGGGTGGGTTGCTATTTTTCAAAACAACAAAGTTCAGTGCACTCAAAACCAGTCTTTTCTTCCACCCCATTACCAGAACCACCTGCAGGAACCTATCTACATAGCTGCTTTTCTCTGAAGGTAACCTCAGCCCTCCTGTGCCAAAACACCTCCCTGAGGGATTACATTCTGTTGAACCGCCATTTAGGGCGTCCTTTTATAGTACTGGATTCCTTCTCACAATCTAGGCACTTGTACAGGAGCGCTCTTTTTAACAACTGTCCTATCTGTTCCTTGTTGGAATACAAACAACATATCTACCGACTTAAAAATTAAGCGGGGGGCAGAGAGGGGAATTAAGGACTTCTGCAGAAGATCTTTCAGCAGCTGAGTCAGGCAGTTCTTGGCTTTTGAGAGAACAAGCAAATTTTAACTGCGTACTCACCAATAAGACTGCATGAACATAGAAAGTGTTGGGTTAGTCATAAACAGGACTAGATCCAGCCTACAGATACAACCAAAAAAAGCATGGGAGAATCAAGTTAAACTAAGGCAAGTTTCATTTTTAATAGTAAAGCTTCCTAAATGCTGAACATTATGAAGCTGCTTCTCATACAACCCAATTTTATCTTTACTTTGTGTGCATGCCATTATGTAAAGAGGTAACTACCTGACTAGAAAAACTTATAAACACTCAGAAGTGAAAGGCTTCAATTTCTGACACTCAATACTTGCGATGGGTATTCAGAATTACCCTGTAGCTTTAGGGACAATTGTATTTCCCTCATGTAGACTCAACCACCCAAAGGAAGCCAGCAGGCATTTTACCACCAAATAAATGAAACCCAGATTTGGTTAGGCCTTTTTTGAAAAACAAAAAATAAAAATATCTCACTAGATACACATTTTAATGTTGCACTCAGTGAACATGAATTATAAGCTACAAGGATGCACAAAGAACACATTGTGCCAAACATATCTGACACTTTTATTTGATAAATTACTGGTGTAGCAGAGAAAGACAAGAAGAATGAACATAATTTATGAAGACCTTTAAAGCGTCCATCTTCCCCTACAGCTTATGGAAATAACAAAGCAACAAAAACATGTAGCCATGTAAGAATAATTTAAATGTAAGCATGAAGAATCTATAATAAGGCAAACAAGACATTTAACCTATTATTTAAAAAAAGGTGAAAATATGGATGGTACTGGTCAACCTAAGTTCCACTTAACAATCTGAATGCACAAAATAAAACATTGCCTACATAGAACCAAATTATTTGGAAATAATCAACTTGCATTTTGGAACCATTCCAGTACTAGAATTTGAGCTATAGAAGTCAACAAAACTGTTGCAGACTTAACAGATCAACATTTGGGCCTCTGTGTAGTAAAAATTACCAATTTGTCTGAAGCTGTTTATATACACACTGATGACATTCTATACACAGATCAGTTGACAAGGTTGAAAAGTGTCAATATTTTTCACTTCTGCAGAAACAGACAAAATTATAAATACATAAAATGATATAAACAAACGTAATTCACATAAAGGAAGCTGCAGACACTGGAGAAGACAGACACGTACAAAACTGAGCAATTAGATTTACTGCACATTCACAAAAGGATTCGTGTGACAGATGACAAAATGACTGAGAGGATTACGCATTGTAACTATAGAAAGGTAAATCCTATAAAGTACGGACACGGTTGTAATACGCAAGACAAGTGGATAATCCTATGCTCAACATTAAGTTATATGAGTTGACCCAAGCCATTGTTTCCAATATCATCTCTATATCCTCCGATTTTTCCCAACATGCAAAAATATTAACTTAGTTACCGGTAAAGTCAATGGAAACTGTAAACATACAACTCAAAGGCTGTCAAATTAAAATATTTGTCTATTACTACAGCCTTAGTTTAACACACTTCTCATTGCACTCAGAGACTGAGACACAAACCATAGCAAAGATAACAAAATTACAAGAAGCTAAACACAAACATCTGAAAAACGGACTCAACTAAAAAAAACCTGTTTAATAAGTAATTAAATGAAAACAGGTAGGCTGCACAGTTTTCACAGACTGATGCCTTAATGCTCCTAAGTTTTCTCAAGACTATAATACCAATTAAATAAACAGCATGTTTCAAAGAGATTTAATTAGAACTTGCATCAGAAGTGCTATACTCGGAAACATAACAGCTCACATGGAATGAAACTAGCAACATTTCTGCACAAATATCTTACAAGGGAAAAAATAAACAAGCTGAAAGAGATACAACAAAAGGTTTCATAGCAAGTGGCAGAATTGACAAGTGAACTAAATTCAGCTTTTACCAGCACCCTACGCCTAACAGTCACAAGAAAAAAAGCAGTGTGTGTGTGCAGAATTTCTCTTCAGCACTCAGAATGTAACTTTTATAGATAGGAAAGATACTCTGCTGTCATTCAAAGATTTAAAACTACTTAGAATATCTAAAAATGTATATGAGGGGAAATATGAAAGCAGGTTATGAAATCAATGGGCCTACTATTTGAGATAAGCGACATCTTGCCCTGAGGAAAAAGGCAGAGTATTTAATGTCATTTTTCTATTAGCCATTTCAACAATTCAATTTAAAATTAAGTAGCCAAGATGCTCTGAAACGTCTTGTGTGAATCAACAACCAACATTTGAAAACTACTCAGAAAAGTGCTTATAGATTACGTAGTGTGTAAAAGTATTATTTCAACTGAACTTTGTGTTTTCTTCTAAGAATATTATCATTTAAGATTTTTAATTAAACCTCACAAAAATAATTTAAGCCTAAACTGCTTTTTGTCTCAAAAGCAGCTTTCACCTGAGCATCCCTGAGGTCACATTTTTTCATTTCTAGCCTAAAACTAAGAACAAAATGAATACTTTTTTTTTCCAGTTCTCCATCTTGATTTTACGCGTTTCCTAAATAACTTACTAAGGATCTCCAAAGTTAATCTGTTCTTTGGACGCACGCTATCCTTAGAAAAACACGAACTGCCTCTGCTATGTGTACTGTGTGGTCACCTAGCCTACACAGGCTCAGCTAAAATCCTTTACGAACTGGTATTACAGCACCACACCAATCACCTGAACAAAGCCTGTAAAGCACCTTAAATGATTTTAAGCGTTACCACCTTATACATAAACTTAAGTGACTGGCCAGAGCCTCAGTGATCCTAACGTAGGTACGTTGCTGCAATGACTGCTTTGCTTTTGCTGGGGCGTGAAAATTAATTTGCTTTAACCCACTGCATTTCTGTCCAGAAAGGCGTTTTCCCACCGCCACCGCTCGCTCTGATCACCGGAGCCGAACGCAAACGGTTACGGTCGGAACGGGAACACGCCGCCGCAGACACCGAGTGTGCCGCTGCCCGCACGCTGCCCAGCACGCCCCAAGCGAAGGGAGACGGCCAAGCGTTCCTGGCAAACAAAACACCTAAACTAGCCCAAAACGCTCCCATAACGGTTTTTCAATGTGCAGCCGGCAGGAAGAGGGGGAAGAAGGGGGCAGCGAGTCTGCCTCAGTCCCAGCTCAGGGCGGCGGGCTCGGCTGCCGAGCGCAGCGGGCGC
>VZSC01000926.1:125396-142303 GCA_013398225.1 Steatornis caripensis | reverse complement strand
GCAGCTTCTCAGAAGAGACTTCACTAAAAAGCAAAGTTACTAAAAGAAAATCGGTTCTGTCCTGGCCCAAACCAGGACATATGTATATCAGATAAGGCAATGTCAAACTGGGAGCAGTATGCCTCCCCTTCCCATCAGCCAAGCTGTCCCAATAATCTGTATCACAGTATCACTGCTGTGAGGGAAGAGGAAGCCTCCATGATAGAAGCATCACAGTGCAGATACACAGTACAGGTGCAAACCTGGTATAAGCTGTATTCTGCAGGAGGAAGCTTTACACCTAGTGTCAGAATTATGATTCGGACATTAAGAAAGTTGGACTTGGTGCCATTTCTTAACCAGTATAAATCACAGATATGACTCACCTCGTAAAGTCTTTATTTGGCATCTATAACCAAACAGTCAGTTTTCTCAAATCCTGTTCAGAATGTGTAAAAATTATTGCTTTAAGCATTAATTTATTGGATAATTGAACTACAGCCTGACAGTCATTTGTTGACTGGTTGCTTTGATATCAATATGCTTTTGATTTGTTTGCTGAGATTTCAGTTAGTTTTAATGATGTCAATAATAGTTCAGTATTAATAATAGTTTTGGTAATATGTCTTCTTGTTTATACTTAGGAGTTTTAATAAAGGACGTAAGACCCTGTCTTACATTTCTTTCAATAAGAAACCCATGGAGATTTGAATAGGTATTCCCTGATTAACATAAGACCATGACCAGTTTTCTCTGTTAACATATGGTTCTTACATCTGGCACTAATTTGGGAATGTAGTCCGCAAACAGGAAGGCAGTAGTAGAATTAGTATGGTCCTGTGCAAAGACTGACAAAAATTTGCAGCCCTCAATATCACAGTCTCAGCACAGTCATGTTATTCCCACCTACACCACTCCTTTGGGGAAAAGAGAGGATTTCAAACTGGGATATCAGCAAAAGTTGCCTCTACTGCTGGTCAGAGAGAGGAAAAATGTAAAGGTTTGTGGTTTTATTGATGATTTACAGTAATTAACCGTAGGCTGCTACCCTGCTTTCACCTTCATCAGTACTCTGTGGCTGTGTCTTCTGTGTGCTCCCTAGCAATTGTCCAGAAATGAGCTGAACCAACTGAGACCAACCTTATAAAAACACAAGCTACATAAATTAATCAAAAGCTATATTGCTGAATTCAAGAACAATACCAAGGTATTTGAGGTTGAGATTCAGTGCTTTATAAGCCTCCCAAATGGATCCATTATGAAGTCACTTGTCTTCTAGAACATAATGATTCCGTAGAGAAATTCAAAGGTCTTTAAATTGTCGTTTTGCTTTCATACTTTTTGTGCAAAAAGATTAGAGTACAAAGCAGAACTGCATATCTATCACAAGAAGCTTCTAAGCAAAGCAAAATTAACATGAGAAGCAAGTAGAGAATTACAGAGAAAAATGGTGCTACTCAAGAAACAGATAGTACTATTAAGATCGCTTAGTTGGCAAGACAGCAAGCCTAGACTGATTGCCAACAGAATGGCAACAAAAACGTTCAGATAAATTCCAGTCTCACAAACATTAGGCCACATGGGAACATTTAAATGCAATGTAGTATGCTTGCCTAAGTAAGTGGTGGAAAAAAGTGTTTCTCTCATTTTGGTAGAGGAGAATATTGTATTTGGTAAAGGAGGATGGCTAAAAGCTATAGGCAGGATTTTAACCTAGACTGGCATTCCGCTCAGGCAGCACGTAGGCAAAAAGGCTTGTCCTAGCTGATGTATTTTATGATTCCTGTAAGATGGGGAAGGATTCTCTAGTCCTCACTTGTTCCTCACTCAGTCTCTAAGATGCACAGGTAGCTACTCTCTGCTTGAAAGAGAAGCAGCATGCCATTTGATCGAGAACACCATAACATAATACACTGGGTGCCATGGGAATAGGATATAGATAATAGGATATGTAGACAGTCAGTAAAAGACTATTCCATCTTGAAGCTACAGTGTTCAAATGAGTGCAGCCCTATCCTTGGGCACTGAGGAGAAATCATAACCAACTTATTGTGCTGAAAAAGAAAGTCCCTGTGCTTTTTCCTAATATCTACTTTCTCACTTCTACTCTTTACTATGATCTGGCTCCACAGGGAGCAGAATCTAGCCCTGGCTGCTCTAAAATTTTTGTGTGATGTTTAATAAATGGGTCTTGGTTTCATTCTCTTTTCCATAAGATGTCATTTGAATTTTAATATGTTTAGCGCTTATATCCCTGTGACAGTATTTTCCCTTTTACAAAAACTGCAGACATTCCCCTTGAACGCTATGAAGCATTATACCTGAAGAATATTGAGATACATAAATACATATTTTTAAATTAGGCTGTTTTAAAATGAACTTGAAATGATCACTGCTGATTTTTATGACAAGACTCTCTACTTATATTTCTTACATAGCTGCTACCTGTGTACCAACTCCCCACATGTAAGTATACCAAAGCAAGGTTAGAATGATAGGTTAGAAAATACTAGCTATTCTGGATTTTTGCTTTTACACTGTGAATCCCCAGGCAGTAGCTGAGATGGTTGGTTTATATATAATATTAAATTATTGGAACCAATCGAAATTGTTTTTATTTGGTTATAGTATGGCCTTTGACTGAGTGTCATGCCCAGGGAATAATGGCGTTCGTTAGGGCCCAGATTTAAATAAATTGAAAAAATTCCTCTACAAAAACCAAAAAACCTAGTTGTTGACAAGCTATCCACCTCAAGAAGTTTTAAATAAACAAATACCGGTTATGTTTCACCACTGTATCCTTTCCAATTAATATGCTTATCACAGGCATGTTTACCAAAATAGCAGCGTAAGCCTGTGAAGTACTGTTTATTGTGTGTTACTAAACTCAGAGTAACTATCACTGTCAGATTAATTGGGGTGAGTATTCAAAGGCTGTAGGAAATCTGAAATGTATAGAAAAACACATGGAAAAATCATAACTGAGCCGTGCACACTGACATCGACTTAGTGCAGGACAAACTTTGCCAAGTTGAACAGAATCTGATGAAGAGTTTTAAGACTTAGAGTAAGTTTAAATATTTGTACCTCTTCTTCAGAAACACAAGCCAGTGAAAAAGTTATCACTAGAGTCTGACTGATAAATTTAACAAGAATTTTTGGGTTAAATTCAGGTTTAGAATTTTTAGATTTGCTTTGTATTTAGAGCATGTAGAAACCTTTTAAAGTATATTTCGCAACTTAAGGTAGAAAATTGCCTTTCTCTGAAATATCCAATATGATCACACATCACTTAGAAAAGTCTGAAGATTTTCAAGCGGAAAGGAGACTTTCATGGTCTTGCACAATAGGAAGCATGCTGCATGCAGTATCTCTTGTAATGAGCTGGACATATCAACTCAAATGCAGTGGGATTTTATCTTTGAAGTCAGTACTCTGTTTCTGTAATCAAATATGAATAATATTAAATAACAGAAAACTGTTATCATGGTGAAATATTCCACTTACAAACAGACATCCAACAAATGTGGTGCGTGGTGAATTTTTGCTGCATGACATAAATTGTATCTATATCTGCTTTGTATTTAATATTCAGTAAGGTACAATCTGAGTCTGCAAGAGATGATTTGTAAGAATTCACCTGCATCAGGTTCTCCCCTCTTTGTGTAACAATGAGCCATCACACTTTCCAGAGATGCGGAGGGACATGCAGTGAAGAAACGATGGTCCAAAAGCAGAGCACAGTGTTTGATTAGAGGTTTTATACTCTAACACAGCACCTGTGATAGGGACAGAGTAGCACCCAGTAATTACAGGCATCATTCTATTTCCACTCCCTCCTCTTACAGGAACAGAGAATCTCTGGCAGCTGGTAGGCTTGAAGTTCAACTCGTTCTACCTGGCATAGATTACTGGTTACTCAGTGGAGTTGCGCTAGTGTCAAACCAGTGAAAGCAAGCTGGGAAGCAAGCCTTGTCTGATACAATAGCAGGTGAAATACATGACCTTTAGCTGACAAATTCACATGCTTTATGGTGCTTGGTGGCTGTGCCATGTAAATGCCTGGTAGAAAGATGCAGACTCTGAGCCCTCCTTGTGTTTACTTGAGTATTACATCTAGCAGGTGACAGTAATGCACTGCCACACTAGAGGCACTGGTGGAGTTAAAGCTGCACGACAGTGGACAAGTTGTAATGATTCAGTTCATTTTCAAATGTGTTTATTTGTTAATGGTGGCGGCCATATTTGTTGATTTACTTAAATATCGCTGGCATTTTGCAACAAACCTCTAGTAAATATTTAGGAATCTTCATTTTATATTTAGTTGGGCCCCAATAATCTGTCTGTTTATTAGTTTAATTATTCTTGGTAGAAAAGGGCTTTTATGTACTTGAGATAGAAGACAAGCAAATTGGAAAGCGTCCTGCTGGCACACCAACGTTTGGGAAAGGATACAGACAGTACATCCTTAGACATTTGTATTTATTTCCATGTTACAAACTGGCTAAGATATTTTATTCTATGCAAACACTGGCAAGAGATCAATATAAACAAAATGATCCCGGATGAGCAGCTCCAGCTCATTGTTATGGCCATTTCTCATGCAACTGCCCGTTTTAGCTATTGAACAATTGCTGGTATTCCTGACTTGAAACTATCAGTTACTTTTCTGTGAAGAATCTCACAAGCAAGGAGTAAGTGACAGTGGAAAATTGTATACTGTGATGATATAAACTATATAAAAAATCATAGTTTTGAGGATAAATCTTTTATTCATAACCATAATTTTCATGCTATTGCATCTCTATTTATCAGCCTTCATAGCATGTCAGTTTTCACATTCATTCTTTTGGCACTACAGCTTCTAGCAGCTTAGCCAGTAAGACAGATACTCAAGATCTCTATCCAAACATGCATTTTCTAGAACATAAGGTAAAACCAGATGGAACTGCATTACAAAACTACAGTAATTGCAATCCATATTAATAACCTGTAAAAGTAGACAGTCTTTGAAATGTAGTCTACATATAGTCCTTTTATGTGTCTGAAGGTCTTGTTTTATTTATCATTATTGATTCTGAAAGAAATAGTTAAGAAGATCGCTTTTACAATAAAAAGCTACAGCTGGACCCATGATATTTGCGACAAACTTTGGCTTCAGTGCACATAATATAGTGTCTGGTTTTTCCGTGTTAACCTTAATTTTTAAGAAATTCAAAATATCAGTATCTATTGAGTTGGCAATAAGAAACAGCATAAAGAACTTGAAAGAGTAAGTCCTTTTTTGTCTTATCTGTAGAGAGACTTCTAATTACACAACGTCAGAAAACATCTTCCTTAGAAACTCAGGATGCAGTTCAAAGAACTACTCCCAACCAGTAAATTAAAGTCAGATGAGAAAAAGATGCTATTTTCTTGCAAATACATATCAGCATCAATTGCATGGCCTTCTGCAGAATGCCTTACAATTAGCAAACCTCTCTGGACCCTACATTTAGGTGACACTCCAACTATCTACACAATCCAAGTTTTGTTTCTCTGGAGTAATCATTGTTTAAAAAAACCTTATACCCATACACACCTATACTATAATAGTAGTCATAGCACAGCAGTAGTAATTTTTAGGGTTTTTTTTGATAGACATTACCCCAAAATTCCCAAAATAGCATCCTTTTTCATGGAAGATCAACAATAAAAACTGAAGTCCCTCTGTTATGGAATTAGGGTTCCTTGATGTGGCAATTTAAGGATATTTTATTACTTAACGATAATTAATAAAATATTGGTTTAATTGTTCTGGTTTGTTCTTTGAAGAGCCTTGTGGATGGAATACTGCAAATGAGCATTTATACAAACGCAATGTGGGTATATCAGTTATTTTAAAAGAATACATTGTCCGTAAGTGTTTTTACATTGCTTTTTGAGCAGGTGCACATGAAGCATTCACTCAGGTTGTACATTAACTCTAAAATAGGAACATCTTTATTTTACATTAATTCATTCTCTGTGTGAAAACATTTCTTATCTGGAATATATTGCCCCAGTATAGCAAACTTGTAGGCAGAGGAATAATGTTACTGCATTGCAACTTCTGCTAAGTCCATGAGACTAGTTCTCGGCTTACAGTTAAATCTATGTATAAGTGCAGATTCAGAATAAAATCCTAACCCAGTTGAAGCCAATGGCAAAATTCCCATAGACTGCAATGATGCAGGCATTTAATCACACAGTGTTCCTACTCAAACACCTGCATCTAAAAACCCTCTTTAAATTACAATTTCAAATTCTATTGTTTTAAATTAGCAAAACTGAACAGACATTCTTATATAGCTGTACATATGAAAAATATATAAAGTACATAATTTAATATTTTTATAATGCAATCACATTTTAATATACAAGTTCTATGTAGAAACATCCCTTCGTCATAAATATGTCAATCCAGTCCATTTACAAAACGAAAGGAGGGAAAGAACACATAATAGATGAGAGCTAAAAATGCAAGCAGCTACATCTGTAATACAGAACAATAGAAATAATAAGGAAGGGAGGGGGCAAAATGTAATTCAGTTTAAGGGCGTATCCTGAGAGATGAAGAAAATAAATACACTGTGGATAAAAGAAAACAAAGATCACCCTAAATCAAAAGAAAGGTCAACTGTTACTGGCCAGAGAGAAAAAGAATTGCAATCATCTACATTTTTCCCCAGTATTTATTATAAAAGAAAAAGGGAGAATGGAGCTCA
This sequence comes from Steatornis caripensis, assembly GCA_013398225.1. Classification (NCBI taxonomy): domain Eukaryota; kingdom Metazoa; phylum Chordata; class Aves; order Caprimulgiformes; family Steatornithidae; genus Steatornis; species Steatornis caripensis. Next base: position 135,578 of record VZSC01000926.1, on the reverse strand, counting down.
GTAAGATAAATATTAATGAGGCTTTGGGAATATCTAGCAGCGGAATTAACAAAGAGCAGGTAAAAGAATATTTAGATAATTTAAATATTTATGATTCAGAAGTTCCAAATCATATTCAACCAAAGAATCTTAAGGAATTGGCTGAGAAGGATCTGAGAGACATCTTTGAGACCTCATGGAAAAAAGGTGAGGTACCAAAGGATTGGAGAGGGGTGAATCTTAAGAAGCAGAAAATGGTAAATGGAGAATTTGAACCAAGTTCCCACTATTCCTTACCATCCAAAATACCACAGTAAATATATAACTAGTAGTGTATCATCTAACGCACAGCAAAATCAGAATACTCTTTTGAAGCTGTAAATTCTGTGCCTCTGTCCATCTCTCTCTTTTCAGTTAATGTCGTTCGGTCTTAATCATTGCTGGATAAAAGTAAAAGCTAACGAATTTCAGAAAAGTCAACCAAGAGTATTTGGAAATAAACAGACTATTTACACAATAAAACAACATTTAGCAATGAATTTGTAAAAACTGAAAGGTTAAAGAACAAATATTATAAAAGGAAAGCATCAAGAGGGCTACAAATAAAATTTCTTACAATTGCACATTTGTTTTAAAGTATAGAAGTACTTGAATGCACAGGTTCAGTGCCGGCATAAATGGGGCTCGTAGAAAGCAATACAAGATACAACATAAGTCTGAGTTAGTAACTGTCTGTTTGAATCACGTAATTGTGTGCCAAGATCTCACTTTTCACTCAGAGGTTACCTAGTAAGATTACTGTTAAAAATATTGCATAGGATAACATTCTGGCATGAGGAGGTGATTCCTGTCTTGTGAGCTTGCCACCACTATCTCCTGTTCATCCCATTCACAAATTGTTCACATCCTTAGAAAGCACTAGGTGTTTGACACTTATTCCTATTCGAAGTTGTTCCAGTACGTCACTCCTTCAATGACCAGAATCATCCTTCTAATTTCCAGCTAGAAAGTGTGCATCGCCAATGTGAAACTGTCCGTTATCGGCAATACTTTTAATTTAAATAGCTGCTCTCAGTGTTTGGTGTTTACCTCCTGCAACATTTGCAGACATTAATCAGAACTTTTCTCAGCCTTTGTTTTGCTGGCTAAACAAGTCAAATTCTTTGCATTTTCTCTAATCATGTTAGTAATCCTGTTCTTTCAGCCTATAGTTCTCTGCCATACTCAAGATCAAGCCTTACATCACTGTCTAAAGGTTTCCCATACCTTCCTGAGACATCCTAATATGATGTTTTCCTTTCTCACTACTATTTTGCATTAGTGCTTACAGTTATCTTGCAGCTGATTAAGACTCATAGATCTCCTTTTGTGTACTTCCACCAGCTAAAGCAAAAGTCTCCTTTTTGTGTTTGAATCTATGACTTTCCATTCTGCAATATTGAATGCCATTCTGTGTATTTCAGAGTTCATCACATCATCTGAGTTGTCCCACATGATATTCTGGTCCTCTTCTGTATTGATGATATCTCCCAATTTTCTGTGTTCAGGAAATTTCATTACCACAGCTTTCCTTTCTCTGTCATGCTTATTAATGAAAATATTAAATCAGTCTTTGAAGAAGTCCATTAGCATGCTCTTTTCATTGCAATGCTCTCCCTTTAAATTGTTATCTCTTCTTTAGATATTTCCTTGCCTACTTGAGATTTCTTGTACTATTCCCCAACTTCTCTTGCTTAACTAGTAATTTCCCAAATGGTATTATATCAAAAACCTTTATGAAGTCCAGATAAATGAGACCTACTTCATTTCCTTTGTCAAAAATCAGTTACTTTATCTGAGAAAAAATATCAGATGTTAGTAAAGTTACATTTTGCTGGTGGATATATTTTAGTTTTCCTTCTGCATTTTGATGAAACTTACAGTACTGTGTTCTCAATTTTAAAAACAACTACATGCTGCACTTCTCCACTATCTGCATGTTGTTAAAATTTTCATGAAGATTTTTAGTATGCAGAGGCAGTAGTCATGCTCATCGGCTACATTAACACAATGGCTCTTTTGGAGCCATTACAGTTGATCGTGCCAACGATCCATGGATTATATACTTTCATAAGGTCTGATGCACTTGCAAACAAAAGGTTTTTTTTCTTTAGCATTTCTGTTTCTCAAGAGACGTTCTTCCCCGCCCCCCCCTCCCATCATCCTTTAATATTAATGCAAAGCAACCAAACAAAGGAAACCAAGCCACAAAAATTCTAGCTATGATGGTGTGATGAATACACTTAATCCTGGAAGAGAAATGTAATTTCTGTCTCTTATGTAGGCTCTTTGTGGCTGCTTCTCTGTTCTGTGCTTCCATAGTACAGAAAGGCCCTGACCCAGTCTTGGGATCATAAGCACAAATGCAGATTTAGTCTTATTTTTAACCATGCCTCCAAGAAAAAAAATTGTTCCCTGAGAAGAGCACAGTTGTATTTTTGTGTCTTTCATATCACATGTTGCCACTTATCCCTGATTCTCACCATTCCCAAATAAAACTGTATTCTGAATCAGGTCCATGTTAGCATCCACCTGTGCTCCTGACCCCTCCTCACAGCCATGGCTTCTGGAACACAGAAACACCTGGAGGCTTTGATGATGTCTGGCAGTGCAGATTATTTAAGGTGCTTGGGAATTGCTTGTCCTGCCTAATGGTAGTTTTCAGGCCATGCTGTAAAGTTGGGACAAATCGAAAAGGGAATACAACAGGAATGCTGCCACCAGACAGATTTCCATGCTTATCCTCTACTAATCCTTTCTGCTGACAAGACATCTGTGAGGAAGGATCTCAGGGAAGAGGCCATGCTAAAATCAACCAAAAGAAATCCCTGCGCTGAGTGGAAAGATTCAATTAGCGTTAGCTACACTGCTATGTTGATTCGCTTGTTTGTCTCTTAAGCTAAAGCCTCCCGGTTGTCCCCACTATACACATACTAGTTTCTTGCTTAACCCCATTCTGGACAAAACCAATTCATTCGTTGGACAGAGAGACCCTAATATAGATTAAAGGGCAGTGTTACACTGTGTAGACACAATGCAGTTTGAGACAAGTCTTAGTCCTTCCACACAAAACAGAGCTCCAGTGGCAACTCAGCCAGCTTCACATCTGACTTTATCCCAGTTTTAGTGCAGATACAGCCAGTCTGCACCAGAAGCCATTAACTCTGCTCACTATGTGCACAAGCCAGTTACTCCACTCAGGTACCTGCTGCACACGTAGTAAAGACAGTATTAAGGTACCCAAGGACACAGGCCAGCAAAAGGGGGACAGCAAAGTTTCATAAAAACAAAACAAAGCACCTGGAGGAATTCAGGTAGGGTTTCATCGCACACAAAACCAAAAACAGAAAACAAAACAAATGCGAGCTTCATGAAAATACAGGTACTGAATCTGTAATGATATGTCTGAAGATGATTAGTTAAAACATCATAGAAGATTCCCATAAAAAGCCCTGCTGTAAGTTGCTTAAAAGAGAAAATGTGATTTCACGGGAGAGTTTTAACATTCTTGCAACTCACAGTTCATAGACTCCTCACCAAAGATTGAAGGCTTTGTTTGGGACCTGCCTGTGCCAAAGACCTCCCGTGTGACCACAGGAGTGTATCTGACTTTCCCTGGACCTTTGTTACTCATCTATAAAATGGGTAATATATTCTTCCTTTCTTCATCCGTTATTTTCTCTGTTTAGATGTTAGTTTCTTTAAAGAAAAAATTGCCTCTCACAGCAAGAGAAAAAGAGTGCAGGCTCAGTAATAATAACACCGAGACCTAGACATTGTCTGACAAAGGCAGATGATTTCCTCTTTGTCTTCTTGCTCATCAACCAGGGGCATCAGGATGTGCAATTCTTATGAGTCAGTGGGCATATAATGGAAGGCTTCATAGCTGGGTAACCACAGGGCCATTCAGTGGCTTTTACCAAGGGATATAAACTGTATTTGAATTAGCAGCAACTGACATTCAGGGTCTCCAACAATACAGGTAATTTGGGCTTGTGTAAGGAAGTAGGAAGTACTTATTAAATAGAAAAGTTGTGCAGAGTACTGACCAGAAAAAGAATATATAAGGGCTATTGTCGTAAGTACTTGAAGTCATCATCCCAGTGAATTGGAAAAAACCCCATACTTGCTGAAATGCATCAATACAAAGATGAAAATGCAGAGACAGAGAATATTAATGAAAAGACTTAGTGTATAAAATCTAGTCCCATCTGAACTATTGCAGTCAGCTGTGATTACCTTATCATGGGTGGGATGTTATCAGGCCTGGAAGGGGGCAGTGCAGGAAGTCAGGGTGGTTCCAGCTTATAAGAGTCTTTGACACAAAGCAATTATGAGGACTTAGGCTTGTTTTCTCTGAGACATTTCAAGGATACTCTAAAGGAATAGAATTTAAGGTGACACAAAATTATTCAAGTTACCTTTGTACTCAGCTAGACAGAACAAGACACCTCTGAGAAGCACATAGCTAAAGAACACAGTCTAAAAGAAGGACTGAAGGGGGAAAAAGCTTACTCAGGAGAGCAACTTACTCATTTCCACAAGAGACAGAATCAGAATCATAGAATCATAGAATCATTTTGGTTGTAAAAGACCTTTAAGATCATCAAGTCCAACTGTTAACATAGCACTGCCAAGTCCACCACTAAACCATATCCCTAAGCACCACGTCTGCACACCTTTTAAATACTTCCAGGGATGGTGACTCAACCACTTCCCTGGGCAGCCTTTTCCAATGCTTGACAACCCTTTTCATGAAGAAATTTTTTGTAATATCCAATCTAAACCTTCCATGAGCAACTTGAGGCTGTTTCCTCTTGTCCTATCACTTGTTACTTGGGAGAAGGGACCAACACTCGCCTCGCTACAACCTCCTTTCAGGTACCTGTAGAGAGCAACGAGGTCTCCCCTCAGCCTCCTTTTTTCCAGGCTAAACAACCCCAGTTCCCTCAGCTGCTCCTCATAAGACTTGTGCTCTAGACCCTTCACCAGCTCCACTGCCCTTCTTTGGATGCACTCCAGCACCTCGATGTCTTTCTTGTAGTGAGGGGCCCAAAACTGAACACAGCATTCAAGGTGCACCCTTACCAGTGCCGAGTACTGGGGGACAATCACTTCCCTTGTCCTGCTGACCACGCTATTTCTGATACCATCCAGGATGCTGTTGACCTTTTTGGCCACCTGGGTGCACTGCTTGCTCATACGCAGCTGGCTATCGACCAATATCCCCGGTTCATTTTCCACCAGGCAGCTTTCCAGCCACTCTTCCTCAAGCCTGTAACGTTGCATGGGGTTGTTGTAATGCAAGTGCAGGACCTCACGCTGAGCCTTGTTGAACCTCATACGATTGGCCTCAGGCCATCGACCCAGCCTGTCCAGATCCCTCCGTAGAGCCCTCCTATCCTCAAGCAGATCAACCCTCCCAACCTTATCAACTTGGTGTCATCTGCAAACTGACGGAGGGTGCACTCGATCCGCTCATCCAGATCATTGATAAAGATATTAAAGAGAACTGGCCCCAATACTGAGCCGTGGGGAACACCACTTGTGATCAGCTGCCAACTGGATTTAACTCCATTCGCCACAACTCTTTGGGCCTGGCCATCCAGCCAGTTTTTTACCTAGGGAAGAATATGTCAGTCTGAGCCATGAGCAGCCAGTTTCTCCAGGAGGATGCTGTGGAAAACCGTGTCAAAGGCTTTACTAAAGTCTAGGTAGACAACACCCACAGCTAGGTTGGTCATAGACCAAACCTGCATAGGGTTGGACTAGATGATCTCCAGAGGTCCCTTCCAACCCCTACCAGTCTGTGATTCTGTGATTTCAGATGGGTCATGTCAAATAGAAATGATAAGAGCTCAAACTGAGCAACTCTGAAAAAAAAATCAGCCTGCTGGAAAACAGATGTTTCTGGAAGGATGATGATGTGTCTCAAAATCCGCTGAAACTAAAAAGAGATTTGAATCTGTATTTTTCATATCCTTCATGCTCTAACCCTTGGTCACCTAGATAAAAGGTAGTGGCAATACCACTAATTCTTCTTGCTGTATTTTGTGAAAAGCGATCTGAAGTAGAGATCCAGCCATTCACATCTGTAAAGTTCTGAGGGGAGAGAATGCTGGAAAAGTGTGGAGATTAGGAAATAACTTTTTCTCTCCTTGGCATTCACTATCAGTTACATTAGGCAGCATCTTATTCAACAATGTAGCTTTGAAAAAAACCTAGTTCTTCCCTGGCACTGGCATAGAGAGACTAGTCATTTACTCTAGTAGGGAATATGAAACTCCAGTGGCAAGCCAAAAAATAGGTATTTCATGCTGAGCCTAGGTCACCTTTGTGGAAGAGTTATTAATTATTTAGGTATTCTGAGGGATTCTGCCAGCTTCAGTTGTTCTGATGAATTTTTAATAAATCACTATTAACATAAATGGGAAATATAAATTGCTTGCATTATGCTATACGCTGTAGTAGCAATGAGGGACTTCTGCACTAAGGTCCAAGATGTGCTGCTTATCTAACAGAAACTGACAGCTGAATGATCCAGTTCTCTTGGGAATGTCCTGAAAAATCCCAAAATCTTTTCACCATAAAGGAGTTCTATTTTACAGTTGCCAAAAAGCACCTGAAGCAGTTAAGTTGTCTGAAGAACTGACAAGAATAAACAGTATTTTACTGATGTGCTCCAAAGGCTTACCTGGAGATAGAACTATGTGCTAAGAGAAAATTCAATTGAGCCAAAGGGACTTTGTTTCCTTAAAACATCTGGCAAATATAAACTTCAAGTAGGAAAGTGTGAGTCCTCCTGCAGCACAGTTCTTACTGAAGATATTTTTCTAAATATAATCTGTTGTTCTTGAAAAAAGGTTTAAAGACCAAAATAGAAATCTAAAGGTTCATTATCACTAGAGGACTTCCGGCGCTTTCTGTTTGCCCAAGAACTTAGAAAATGTTTAATAGACTTTTGCATTAAATTAGGTTGTTTTAACACTTCGTATTTTTGACTGTTGACAGGACAGTGAGTCAACCACAGCACTGTGTTCAATGTGCCTAGACCTTCACCCCAGAGCAGCATGGTTTTAAATTCAGAAAAGTCAACATTTACTTGAAGACAAAATAGAAATAAACCTTTCTAATTAAATACTACTTAAAACAGCTGAGGAGGACAGAACTGCATTACAATGTTTTGGACACAGCTATCCCATGTTGCCTCTGTCCTGGCAGGCAGTTGATTGATTCCGGCCAACTCAATGACTTCCTAAGTCACTGAGCAAATTCTGTTCTCCTCTTGTTCCTGGGAGAGTCTCTTTTCATCTTTTGTGAGATTTGCCTGACTGCACCCTTCCTATCCCTGCAGCGTCTTCGCATGAGCTTCAAGCCATCATCTTCATTCTGTGTCTCTTTTGCCTGTCACATTAAGCCTGGAATTATTTCTGTCTCAACATACTCAGCAGCTTCCCTGAGAAAGGAGTCTGCACAGCCTCTCTGCAAGGCTCCACCCAGACAGGCTTCTTCGAAGAACAGAAACGCGGTTGCAAAGACACAATGCAACAAATACCGTCTGTCATGCTAGCATCGCCCCCTATGTGTAACCACCTCTTCTTAGTCCTTTCAACTGATTTTCCACCATACCCAAATACACATTGGGCTTATTGAAGAAATTTAGCACCTTACGGATGACATTCCCAAACATTTTAAGTGCAATCCATGCAAGCACCCCAATTAATTCTGGAGTTGTCTTGTCCAACTACAGCCATTTCTACTTCCTGTAGATCAGCTGTACAGTTAAGCTCCTTCTATCTGAATGATCTGTTGTTGTTCTAGTCCTTTCTGACTGTCCGTTTCTGAGCATCCCATAACTCTCACATAAAGAGAAAAGTGAATGGGTCAAGTTTATTTAGCACAATTATCCTGAAATCAGCAGTGTTACAGCACACGTGACTTTACTGAAAATCTTTTTCTTTGTTGCTGCCAAATACATTTTTAAAACTACTCTTAGTTCTTAACTTTATCTCTCTTTTTATCTTTGTACGAGTCCCATTAAAATGAGGTAAATTTTATTTATAACAAAGGTTCGTTGAATCCTATTGAGTTGTGACAGAATCACAGAAGTGATACGTTTGCACCAACAGGTTGCAAAGCCAGGCAGAGTGCAAGAATGAGATGCTCAGGAAGTAAACTGGTGCACCACCACTGCGCTACAGCCCAGGCGGACAAGACTGTGAGGGAGCCAAGCCAGAAAATGAAGCTACTCAGTATTTCCCAGGTTTGGGAAGGATTGTAAAAGCCGTCAAACTTCCTTGCTGTTAAGTTTTTCTGTTGCAAGCTAGCTTTATTTTTGATCCAAAAGAGAGACAATCACTAAGAAAGGTAAACCTGCTCGACTTACTGAGATTATATTAAGAATCAGGTTAGCAATGGCATTTCACATACACAGTGCAGAAAATTTAATTTCTTATAATTCATTAGTATATGTGATATGAGCTGCCTGAGAGTCACACTGTTGCTTTCAGGCTGAAGGCTAGAAACCAAGTGTGCGAGAGATGTCCAGTTGTCCCATGATGGAGGGAAAGAAATTCTGACTATAGATGTCAGTTTGAACTTAAAATTAACCATGCTTACATAAAGGTATGCATCTCAGCTGGTGAATTCACTTTTAAACTGTACATTCTTCAGTTAAAGCTGCAGTAGTTCTGGATTAGTAAAAAAAAATAGGGGGAAAATTTAGCATAAAGTGTGTATAAAAGAAAGCTGTGGAAAGTAATCTGCTCCTTGTTTAACAATCGAACCTTACTGAGACTAAAGAAATTCTGAGAACTAGTCTCATTTTAGAGAACATTTTAAATTATTTTCCTGCGTGGGGTAGGAATCAGAGGAACTTCTCCTATGAAGAATTAGGCCAAAAGAACTACTATTCTAAATTGCATTTGCTATCATAGTCATGGACTTATTGGGAAGCATAAGAACATGGTATGAAAGACAGGTCAAGAGGCAACTTGAAAACCTGTTGACTGTGTAGCACAGAGGTTTACAAAAGACTGTATGAAATACAGAAGATTGGCACTGCCACAGACTCTTTGTCCGGCCTTGGGCAGGTCATTTAATCTCCTGGAGACCCAGAGGGTCTGTGTGTCTAGAATGATGATTCTGCTTTTTCCTATCTTTTGTCTGTCCTGCCTATTTATATTGCAAGTTTCTCTACTGAAGAGCAGAGTCCCTGAGCAATGATGTAATGCAAATCCATGAATGAAAAGCTGTACTGTCTAACAGTATGGGTCCCACGACATTAGAACTTGTCATGTCTTGATAACATTCTTCTTACCATGATCTTATTAATATGATAAATTCCTGATTCTCATGATAGAAGACTGCAAGTAAAAATGATAGCATGGAATTTCTCTGCGTTTTGACCCTATGGGACCATAACTGACAATGTAGTTCTTGAAGCTGATTCACAGCTGTAACTGCAAGATGAACAGCAACCTCATGTTAAGCATCCTGTCCTAGAAGGACAAGGAGCCTCCTACTTCACTGCCCATAGGCAGAGGAAAGCTGGAGGCTGAGGAAAAGAAGATTGACTGGATGATACGTGGTCAGAGAAGGCTTAATTTTCCCCTCTCTTTTACCAAAGTCAGTTGGCTGTAATTCCACAGTGCATCCGTGTTAAACCATTCAAGTGATGGAAAAATGAAGTTCAGACTCAGTTGCCACAGGCAGGCAGCAGTGTGATCAGCAAAAGTGCTCACCCCAGCCCCAGTTACCATTTAGCAGACATGAGATACTTCCCTTTCTGCCATCACTCCTGTGTTTTTTCCTATCGTATACTGATATGTTGTATTATAGGCGCTTAATTTTCTCATTTATTATTGCAATATCAGAACACATTACAGTGTCAGATCATAACATGAGAGAATGTTTATGGCTCTCTGCAAGCACAGCTGTATTCGCTGCATGGTACTCTGTAGTCGGGAGGGGGAACGACAGTAAATAATAAGTAAGGAAAATAAAAACAGATTTAAAAGCACGTAACATTTTGGTAAGGAAATTTTTTTTATAGCCATGGCTTTGGGGAAAATTACTTTTATGGCTATCTTTTCAACAGGCCTGCACAAATGTGCCTATAGTGTTTGCAGGTGCAACCATTTTTGTATGCGAGGCATGACTGTC